>JAAMPI010000140.1:0-60399 GCA_013054445.1 Cudoniella acicularis | reverse complement strand
AGCATGGGAAAATCGCCCTGAAACCTTGAATTTTATGCATGTTTTTTGGGGGGGGAGGGGGGGGCGTGATGGTGGAGATGAAGCCGCGTGCGTTTTGCATCCACTGGACGGGGCATACCGAGGCACCGCATCTTATAGGTCCTGCGAGGGTGGAGCAGCAGAAGCCCCGTAATCAAGCGATTGTCCTGGAGCCCCGATGTCGACTCCCGAATCCCGATTAACTGTTTTATTTATTTCAACTTCACCTTCTCACTTTGCTCTTCAGCCTTTTATATTGAGTGAGTAATACGGCAAGGTTTCATAACTCTTCTTCACTCGACAATTGAAATCATGAGGATAAATCAACATTGCTGTCTCACGAAAGAGTGATTCTCGCATGTCGGTATTCCGGGGGCCTTCTGTTGCACAACATTGCTGTAACATGCCCATACGGAATAGTGATCATACCTGTTTCTTGCCTGGCCCATGAGGCGTTGACTGGACGGACCGGTAGGGCTGACATCGTACCATGCTTAATAATTTGTTCGACCTGCCTTTCCGGCTTACCTGGACCTTGCGCTCTTTTCTTGCCGGCACACCTTTTGCCAAAGGCTTTTGGCCCCCGACGTTCATTATTTCGTTGACTCTCTAGAGCACCCATCTTTCTCTCTTTCTTTTTTTTCTCTTCTTCATACTTTCATTCCTTTCCTCGAGAAGACAAACTGTCGTTTACTATCTGTTCTCTCTTGTTAGAACGTTGTGGCATCATGTGGTGGTTGAAACTTTGTCTGCTGATTTCCAGCACCTCGCTGTGCCTTGCATTTCCGGCTTCACCAACATCCACAGCCTGTGGGAGTATTGTGAATAATCCAAGTAAAATCCACCGATTCTCTCAATTTCAATATTTTGCATACCTACTAATCATTAAATGGAATAGATACTACCACCTTTAATGCCAGTTTTGTCTACGAGTGTCTCACAAGCGTGCCTTTTAATCCTGCTGTCGCGTTGGGGTTTCTTGACTACTACAACGACACTCTCCAATTCCAAAGCACTTTGGTATGAATTCTTTTTGTCTCTCTCATTGAACACTCACAGTAGGAGGATGATTCATTCTCCCGGCTCATCAGAAGAAACATGATACTGATTCGTTGGTCAGACGTACCTCAAAAACCCGCCCTCTAGTTATCAACAGCCTGGGGTCGATTTGCTGGGAGGTCTGGCAACTCTGAAGAATGGTGTTGAAGAGGGTATCTTCCCTAACCAGTACGAATTTGAAGCCGCGCTCCAGACTCTACTCTACGCGGCGCATGACGGTCATGTTACTTTGAATGCAGGGATTCTCGCTGCCTTCTCATTCTCAAGTCCGCAAGATGTCGTCTCGCTGTCTCTAGATGGAATTCAAGTCCCTGAAGTGTACCTAGTAAAGGATCTCGCCGATAGCAATTTCACCAAGGCCTACCAACCGTCACCTATTACCTCGATCAACGGCGTAGATGTTGTTACATATCTCACTACATTCGCTGGGAAGAACTCTATTGGAATGGTGGAGCCCCACGCAGATTGGAATCAATTAATGCGTAGTGCGGCTCAGGATATCCAAGGCTACTCGAACACTTTCAGGCTCGCAACCTTCTATCCTGGCGATACTATTACGTTCACGCTCGGAAATGGGACTAACCTTACCGATAACTTCCAAGCAACTTACTATGATCCAGGGGACACTGGACCATTGGAAACAGGAGGCGATTTCTACAACTACTTCGTCCTTGGACTTCTACCGGCTTCTTACGATCCAGACTTGGTCGATAATAATCTTGTTAATATTACGGCCTTAGAACTTTCGAATGACGATACAACGACAACCTTTCTCACATCCGCAAGTGCAGCTGCAACCGCAGCTCCAACCGCCGCCCCAACGACAGTCGCTTCATCCGTACCAACATGTGAAAGCTGGTCCAACGTTGCCTATCCAGCTTGCGCAAATGTTTCTGAAGAGGATTTAGGTACCTTCGGAGGAGGTTTCGTGTCGGGCTACTTTCTCAGCGGTACAAATATTGCCGTACTCAGCATCCCCTCCTTTGAAGGCTCAGATGCCGAGTCTTTCGACTCCGCGATCATGGACTTCATCACGAAAAGCCAGCAAGCGAACATGGAGAAGGTCGTTATTGATGTTCAATCCAACCTAGG
The DNA here is from genome assembly GCA_013054445.1 of Cudoniella acicularis. Classification (NCBI taxonomy): domain Eukaryota; kingdom Fungi; phylum Ascomycota; class Leotiomycetes; order Helotiales; family Helotiaceae; genus Cudoniella; species Cudoniella acicularis. The sequence continues at coordinate 58,230 of JAAMPI010000140.1, read as the reverse complement.
TGGTGAAGCTCTTTTAGCAACTGACGCTTTCAAGCGGTTTTTTCCGAATATCAACCCCTTTCAAGGTTCTCGACTTCGAGCCCACCCTGCGGCAGATGTCATGGGAACAGCTATAACGGAATACTTCCAATTATTTAATAGCACTAGCTCGACGTATGAGGATCTAATTACGGACGAATGGGTGGCAACAACCAAGATCAACGCCGATACAAATCAATTATTCACGTCTTGGTCGGAGGAGTTTGGTCCCCATTCATTCGATGGAGACAACTTCACTGCAACACAACGATATAACCTTACGAACACCCTCTTCGACTCTGTAGCGGTCGATGATACAAACGATAATTTCACTGTCTTTGGATATGGGTCAAATTCTGCTTCTGCAAATGCTGTTCCAGCTTACGCAGCTGACGATATCATCATAGTAAGCCTTGTCACCTGTCCCACGTTCAGTAAGCTACTAACATCCCAACTAGCTCACCGATGCAATCTGCGACTCATCCTGTACCCTCTTCGTCGAAATGATGCACCACGAAGCCGGCGTCCGCGTCGTCGTCGCTGGTGGTCGACCAGTGCCAGGGCCAATGCAAGGAGCAAGCGGTAGTCGTGGAGCGCGAGGCTACACCACCTACGAGTTAGATACAGACATCGAGTATGCTCAAGAAATCCTCCAATACAACGGTTCCGCCAACCCCTTTTTCCTCCCCAACCGCACTACAGAGCTCAACGTCGATGTAACATATGCAAACATCAACTTACGTGATCAAGTCCGCGAGAACGAGACTACTCCTCTACAATTCGCCTATGAAGCCGCAGACTGCCGTATCTTCTATACAGCTAGCACATTCTACAATTACACAGCACTCTGGCAGTATGCAGCTGAGGCTATCTGGACGACACCCAGTCTATGCGTGAATGGTTCAACGGGATTTGCCTCGTCAGCAGGAGCGAAAAGCAACCTCACCGGTCCATCTCCCTCATCTGATGCGGGTACGATAACTGCCAATGATATCCTTGGACACCTGAACACGTCCGACACATCTCAGATCCCCTTCTTAACACATAACGACACCTCGATCGAAGACACGATACCCGCTAAGGCTGTTCTGCCCCTGAAGTGCGAGAGCAACTCCGATTGTATCACCTTGAAGAAGTTTAATCATGTGTGCGCGAAAGTAACGTTGTGCGATGCCAACGGAAATCCAGAGGGGCAAAGCCTGCGATGTCTGCCTGCATGTACACCAAGTCCGCTCATCAATTCGGGGTGCAAGGGGAATGAGAGGTGTGTCCTCAATGTGGAAACGTGTCCTACCAAGGGCCATTGTGCGCAACAAAATCCGAATTCGAATTCTCCCACTTTCAGTAGTACCAATACGCCCCCCCAAGGTGTCTGTGATCTTGTATGTGTTAGTGGATTAATAACAGTGAAAAAGTCTGGGGTGGCACCTAGTTAATGGAGAATAATGAAAGGAGACGAAGCATCGGATTATGGACGGGATTTTGGGGATATAATTTAGATCCCATCGCTTACTTTACTTCTCTGCACATAATACCAAATGTATAATCCGGTTAGAATCAACTCTCAATTCTACCAGAAGCCATGAACCTGCTTTCACTCCAAATATATATCCTCCACTGGCCCAACAGCTTCCCCATTCATAATACCATGCACATACGCCTCCCCCACAAACTCCCACTTTTTATTCTTGAGTCTTAGCACCATAGGAACTGCCGCGCCAGCCAATACCCACACCTGATCTCCCGGTATCAGTGACTGTGCGGATATACCAAGCAAATTCTTTTTTGTCCGGAACAGTTTTCGACATTGATAAGCGGAATTGAAGCTCGCCATACTGTTCTCAAGGTTCTTGTCCAAGTCTTCGGGTAAGAATCCTTGTTCGTTTCCAAGCTTGATCGTCTGTTGAATAACTTCCCAACTCGGGATGATGGAATTTTCTAACGCAGCCAATTCGTCCACTAGAAGCTTGGTTCTAGAATATATGTCTGAAAACTCGAGCAATCGGGGATCTTGTACTTTGGCCGTGTTGCGTGGGTTCTCGAATGCCTTTTGTAGGACTTTGATATCCGCGTCTAATGACCATACAAAGCTTGTTATGATCATCGGAAATGCCTTTCTTGCTTCGGGCTGGGACCCTGCCGGCCTTTCGAGAAATGTGTCTTTAATCAGTGTTTTCCAAAATGCCTCAAATCTGTCGGCTGTGGGAGTGCCAGAAGGTTTTGCAGATTCGAGATATTGAGATAATACCTCCAGTAAAGTAAACATCTGGTGCTTGTCAATTAACTCTAAATCCGTAGCTGCTGAATGAACGATTTCGTCAACGGGACATCCTATCACTCGTAGGCGACTCAGGTTGGGGGGATCTGTCTCGTCAGGAAGCGTGTCAGGAAGCTTGAATTTCAGCCCTTTCGCAGCATTCCAACGATTCTTGCCACCTGGTGCGCTCTGAGCACTAGCTAAAGGTGTCCATACAGCGGGAGCACTGAAATCAGGGACCCACGAGGGGAGGTTGGCAAGTTTCGGGTCCAGGTCGGCCCTCTTCTTCTGAATTTTATCTTCCACAAGTGATAGCAATTCAGATTTTTCGCCTCCCGAATTGCAACTATTGAGCCCCTCGTAAATACCTTAGCAGGGTATTTATTCCGAACAATGAACTTGACTATCTCTCTATCTTCCGGTGTCCTTTCCCATTCTGGCTTCCACATATTTAGTACCGCAAAAACACGATCTTCAGCTTGAGTTGCACCGAAGTATCTTGTGTACGTCAATAGACGCTCAAGACTCAGCGACGACACCGCGTCCTTGAGGTTGGTGAAAATGAACTGGTTGGAGATTTTATTGCCGATGTATCCCGACTGTGTGCTTGGCGCTTCTGTTACGCTGTCCATCCTTTCGTTGAGTAATTTCCCCAAGCTGGTTTCCTTGAGGGCCAGAGATGCATGGGTAATTAGTGACCAGGGAATGATTGTCGATCCGCAGAATACGATGAATTTTTTGGCGAAGAATGTCTCTTGGACGACCCACATTCGACTAAACCAGGCGCGAAGGATGAACCCAGCGAAGAAGATCCATTCCTCTGGGCTAATGGGTTTCATACTGAGATTTTCATAGGTGTCGATATTATCTAGATCGGATATCACCGCCGTTTTGAGTTTCTCGGGCGGGATTTCTTGGAGTCGTTCCATTACGCTGATGGCTGTTTGTAGTCGATCTTCTGCCCTTTCTGGGCCCAGCCAAACGACTACACCTTGGGCGTCGTTATAAATCCGACTCATCATCTGAATCTGAAAACTCTTTTCAATATCATCCCCTTGATTCATGCACACCGCATCAATCCAAATCCTATCCTGTGTCTGAAGATCTCCCTCGCCGCCCGGGTTCTTACAAAATTGAACCAAGAAATCATACAGGTTTTCACCGATGGCCAAGATTTGACCATTACAGTCAATATTGACTGTATTCTTAATGTCGTAAATTCTCTTTTCAGTGAGATGTTCCTGGAATAGAGGATCGCCCCATGTGTACGACAGGCAATCGTATTTAGGCTCTTCATCGAGATCCACCTCCTCGAGAGTGCATGATATTTCGGTGCCGGTAATTGAAAGCTTGAGATTGCTGAGGAGACGAATGGAAGATTTGGTGTTCAACGCTTTGTAGGCGTAGTCGGGTTTTGACGGTGATTCCATTTTGGGGGATGAGGAAAGAGAGGAGAGGTGTCGTGATCTTGAAAATATTCATTGCGGAAGTGGGTGGGGGCGAGCTGAAAGCTTTATTGTAAGCATTCCGCCCCCACCTTGCTCATAAGCCAATTGATTCGGGGGATTTTACGCCGAGTGCGGCTAGGGTTGTAAGAGATCAAGGACGAATTAAAGGCTTGCAAAAAGACTATAGGGTTTAGGCTTCCAAAGCACCCTGTTAAACAGATTATAGACCTACAAAATACATTGTTTCGTAATTCGAAAAACAACATCGCGGAAGCCTCTTGCTAATTATTCAGATGCCTGGTTGCCCTGACTTATAAAGTGGTTTACTAATCACTAAGCAAAATGAGTTAGTATAGGCCGTATAAAATCCTTTACTATGTCCTTTGAATTTTGCTTTGCCACAGAGACTTTATAAAGTTTATGTTATTTTAAATTTAACCTATCTAGATGATGTTTGAATTCTCTCGAACGCCTGCTAATTATACACTACTAGTCTAAATTGCAATGGCTCTAGCTCCAAGACCATCCGCACCAAACTCCAGGTCTGGATTTCCCCCTCGTGTGGCCTGGCGTCGTCTTCTCCCCAGATTCGCCAAATCATCCATGCGATTTTGTGTGAAGATGAGAGAGTTCCATACCGGCTTCACGACATTTTTGTGAGCCCAGGCGAGGAAAGCTTTGTTCAATCTCGAGCCACGTTGAAAGTCGTCCATGAAGCGGCTCTGCTCTTGAAGTTCTTCTCGTTGCACTTGTCGACCCGCTTCGTGGTTCTCTGGCTTGGTGGCAGTACCGATGGGAGGATCAATTTGAAGAGGAGCGGAACTGCTCAGGAGTGCGTTGCCCTCAGTGTTACCATCCTCGGCGCTTTCGTCCTCTATGCAACTCTCGGTAATAGTCTATTCTACTGTTAGCTAACATTCATGTTCCCCTGCCTGTAAACATCATATCTGGACGAAGTTACGAACCTTTCTGACCCGTCTTTGTTTCGGTCATGTGAGACATTTTTCGTCTTTTCACGAAGATCCAGATACACAATTGCTTGCCGTTTATAAATCCAGAAGATGAGGTAGCGAGGAATCCAGGAGAAGATGGCCCCAAATAAAATCAGGCCAATCGCAGCGCCAATAACAAAACCGCAGGGAAAGGCCCAAAGAAAGCTCCCCACATCCATAGCTCCACTTTGGATTAGCCTTACGACACCGGCAACACCTCCTATTATAACCGGAGTTAATACGAGCGGCATGGAGAGTGATCTATCCCATGGATAGAAGCGACGGCAGTTGTTATGCCAGAATGCTAGATACAAAAACCTGGCCAAGTCAGTGGGCTCGAGAACACGAGGCGTCCACTTCTGAGCGATACTTTCCTCATTGACCGTATGGGGAGCACGATGTTCATGAGCATACCCACAGCAGAGGGAATCGTAATCCGTCTCCATGGAATCTTTAATGATGTCTGTTTGTGGTCTCTGGTCATAGTCGACCTGAAGCATTTTTCTCGTCGATTTAAGAAGCCACATTAGATGAGGGTCTTGCAGGACAGAGATCATATCGACCCAGGTTTCAACGCATTCCGTGGTCAGGGAAAAGGGAGGAGTGGAATCTTCAGATGGTTGAACCCTCATGTGTTCAAATTCTTGAACCGATAATATGTGCTCATACTGTCTCGAGGCAAGCGTAATTATCAGTTCAAGAAACGCACATCCAAGTCCCCATATGTCCCGAGCTCGGCCATAGGTTTCCGAGTGGTTGATCTCGTCAGTATGAGGTATGAAGCACTCTGGTGGACTGTACGCCTGTGTGCCAGCCGCCTAAGCTGTCTTTGATATTGTGGCGCTAGACTTGATACGTAAAGATTTTAGAAAGTCTTATTTATAAAGAATAATATCTAACACGTATTTAAGAAGCTGAGTATCTAGTCTATTAATCTAGTATTTGTTTTATTACTTATTATATATCTAATTACTTTTTTAAAGGCTATTTAAGCTTTACTATTATTATCTCCTTTTCTTAGAACTTTATAGTCGTTAAAATATATTTATTACTTTTTAATCTCTTTTTAGAAAAACCTAATAGATATAAAGCTTTAAAAGCTCTTAAAAGCTATAAAGTATATTCGACTAATTTATAAAGAAAGTGTTAATTAAGACTTTAAAGCGTAAAAAGCGGCGTTATAACTACGAGAAAAAGCTTAATCTATTTAATAAGGAGGATAGTAGCCTATAACTATTTAATATATCTTAGGTAAAGGCTATATAAGCTTTCTAAGTATAAAAAGAAGAGAAAGAGAAGTAAGAAAAAGCTTAAATAGACTTAAATAAAGCTGTTACTATAATTAAAAAGATAAAGAAGAACGCTAATTAGATAGAGAAGGCTTTATACGCCTTAGTCTAATAGGCTAATAAGAACGAAATTGAAGCCTAGGAAAATGTTACAGGTCAGGTCTGGCTAAGGCATAGCAAAGGTGGCTTAGTGGACGACTGTATTATCGACGAAGGATTCTAGACTAAGGAGAGAAGGAGAGTCGAGTGCGACAGCTTAAATACAGGGTGCAGCTGACTCAGCAGGNCTACGCGAGGTCACGTGGTCGGNCCNGNCCAGANCTCCGAACTAGGTCTATAACAGTAGCTAGTATATTAAGCCAAGGAACTAATAACGTATAAGCGGACTGTGAGGAGGAGGTGTTAGTAGGCAAAGAAGTCACGTATAAGAAGAAAAGGATTTAGTTATAGAACTAATCTCTAGCCCCGAGAGGTCTAGAAAAGCCTCTTTTTTATTAGCTATCTACTATTAATAGAAGTCTAATATTAAGGCCTAATAATAATAAAAATTAATAATATTATTTAATATCTCGTATTATATATTAGATACCCGAAGCTATAATCTTAGATATTAAAAGCTTATTACCGATATTATTTTAAATATCTAATAGCTATCTAAACTACGTAATAGGCGCTACCTAATAGATAAGCGAACTATATTATAATTTTATTTTTTAAATAAATATATTATAATAAGATTATATAGTTAATAAATATATAATTAAATAAATAAGATAAAAGTTATATTCTTAGCTAGTTATATATTTAGTCTTTTAGTTAATTATATTATATATTTTAGAAGAGATAATCCTAGTTCTAAAACAAGCGAGGGCACTACTATAGGTCAGGTCTAGGTTGTTATAGGTTAGGTCTAGCTAAGGCAAGGTAAAGGTGGCTTAGCAGACGACTTGTATTTCGACGAAGGATTCTAGACTAAAGAGAGAAGGAGAATCGAGTACGACAGCCTAGATATAGGGTATAGTTGACTTAGTAGGGCTAAGCGAGGCCGCGTAGTGTAGTAGGGAAAGTTACTACTCTCGGAGGGTTAGTTCTCCCGCTTCGGACTACCTATAAGTATATTTATACTCTCCTTTCTCCCTTAAGGAAAAGGGATAACAATAGAATAAGACGAAGTCAGCGATAAGATTTTACTTGTGATTTGTGTTTATACCGCTATTTTAAGGGATACTGTTTACTCCTTTTATTCTTGTTCTTTTATAGTAGCCTTAGGCACTCTAAACCAGGACCGTGATAAGCACTAGGAAACAAAGAATATAAAAAGGGAATAACGCTTATAGAAACCGCTAATATACTAGAGATAAATATCTTTAGGTCTAGAAAAAAAGAAAAAGAAAAACCTAAGAGCCTTATTTATATCTAAGGATCGACTCTTTAATCATAGACTTCTAATACTCGTACGAAGAGAAACCGGAGACAGTATAGTACCTTATAATCTATTCTTTAAGAGAAGCCTATTATAGACACTAGCTCTAGAATAAGAGACGACTAGAACTTAACTAACTACTAGCCTTAAGAAAGAGCCTAAGAAGAGTATATAAATAAATAATAATTCCGTACCCCTCTATTTCGCTTACCCCTCCTATTTCGCCTACGTCGCTTAATTCTAGACTACTCTCTTCTAACCCTATTAACTCTATAAATCTTAAACTTCTATATAATCACTCGTAATAATAGATTCTATAGACGAATCAGAGTCTTTCTTATTAATTTAACGATCTCTTACCTAGGCTACGTAATAGGTAATAGGTAATACCTACGGGTAGGTATAGTTTCTCTTACTCTTATATAAGTACCCGCGGGTACCCGTATATATAAATATTATATAAATTTATATAAATTCTTCTTCTTTATATATATTCTCCTAATATACGCTCGTCTTATATATACTCTCCTTTTTTATATACGCTCTCCTTATATACGATCTCCTTTCCTATATACGCTCTTCTTCTTTATATACGCTCTCTTTTCTTATATACGCCCTCCTTCCCTATACACGCTTTCCTTGTTCACGCTCTCCTTATACACGCTCTCCTTATATACGCTCTCCTTATATATACTCTCCTTCCTTATATACGCTTCCTTTTAAGTCCCCCTCTCCCTCTCTCTCTCTTTGTCCGTGCTCGTCGGCTACGGATTACCGGGAGAGAATCTAGAAGCGGTTAAGGTTTAGTATAGCGCTNNTAGCTTTGACTTTACCTTCTTCTTCTNAGGGGGGGCTTAGGAGGCTGACTTTTTAAAATTAATGACTCACTTAGTACGAGCGAAGAGAGGACTTGAAGGGAAGAGTGCGTGTGAAGGAGGAGGGTACGCGCTAGGAAGATATACTAGTAGAGTATAAGAAAGGTAATTAGGAGAAATAATTAGGAGAATGATTAAGAGAATAATTAGGAGAATAATTAAAAGATTAAATAAAAGTATATCTTTATTTTTATACGAGTTCTTGGCAACCCACGGGTATACCCACCTACCCGCGGGTCTACCTATAGATGGGTACCTGTACATGGGTATACCCGCGGGTAGGAGTAACTCTCCTTACTCTTACCCACGGGTACCCATCGAGCAGCCTAATTATGAGACTATTGGTTAACGGATTAGCTAACGCTTGAGGGCAGGGCATGCGCTTGTGACTTACGTTGTTACTTAGTTTCATTCTCTTTATACGCGGGCCATCTTGCAGCAGCTCATTTTTATTAAACTTAAGCATGGTTTCCCGTTTCAATTGAGCCAAGGAGGGTATATGATCGATTTGGTTCGGTAAATATTTAACAGCTAATATCGGAGCAAGAAGAGGAGCAGAAGAGAGGCTACCGTTAGAGCAACGGCCGGGGATGCAACCATGCCCGTTAAAGGGGAACGACCAATTATAGACAAGCGAAATTTTCAGGGGTAACATCACATAATTACATTCTCCCACGCTAGGCTGAGAGGTGATGCAACGTTAGTATATCTTTACAGCTGGGCTTATGATAGCTTTAGCCTCAATCAATTAAGGTCTGATCCTTCTGATTCCCTTCTATGCCCTAATCTATATATTCCTGACAGAAAATAGCAACGTCGAAAGGGGAGAAGCGAGGCATCATCTCAAAGTCTGGACTCCAGACTTTAGAACATGCTATATACCATATCCGAGATGATCTTTGTTTGTCATCGGATCAGCTCGTTAGGAAAATCAGAACGCCGGCTTTGCTCAGAAATGGTGGCAGGGCATATGACGAATCTGCAAGTATATTAGTCGTTGATCAATCTATGCATATTCTAACAACCCTTCATGGTTTAGCTTTCAAACGCGCGGCCGATCTCGAGAAGGCTACGCTATTACTCTTATTGGATAATGTAATGAACAGCTGCAGCTGTTACTATCTTTGAATCACTGCGTCCCACCAAACTATGAACCGTCCGAGAAAACAAGGGAGCTGGGGTTCCGCTTCTCGTACGGGGGGACAAGCCTAAGGTTTTGTCACTAAGTGTGTGGGTAGGTGATAGAAACTGTTCTGTTATTGGTCTAATAGGAACGGGCTTGCATCAGTAATGTTCTGCACGAACTCTGATTACAATGACTGTCACGACAACACTCATTCTCGACCCAGGTATTTTCAACATATCTCATTGACTGCTAACAGCAGCTGTGCTACACAACTAACGAGGGACAAAAAGCTAACGTATCTTTAGTTACTACAACTAAAGTTCCATTCTGGAATATCAATGTCACCCAAACTAGCACAGTTGGCTTTCCGCCGAGTTTTGTGCCGAGTTATCAACCATCGGCAGTTACTATCGCAGATAACCCAAATCCCTCGCCGGGTGTCACCTCCCTGAATCGACTTGTACATTCACACCCTTATAAATCCCTCCCCACTGCAAGACTCTCATTTTGCAATATTATTAGCTCAACTTCTTCCATTCTATGCCGCATCCCCAATCTTCGTTCCCAGCAGATATTAGCAGCATAATCACAGCCAGACCAGGTTCAACACCAGTCGCCAACAAGTTGATTGTTTTAACTAATACGAAACTAAAGGACTCACGGAGTCACTACAGCAATAACAGACCCCCAAACAACATCCCTAACACTTTAAAATCCCGAGAAAGCAAATAAATGACGACAGTACTAGCCTACTAGGAAATAAGCCACCCAAAACCGACGGTTCCCAAAAGAAGAAGAAGAGGAAAACAAAAATAAATGAAAGACAAGTCTATACGTTCCATCTGCTCATCAAAATCCGTTGGCCTAGTTACCAGTAAATGGAATGACATTTGTGCCATCTTTGTCGATCGCATTCGCTGCTTCCAAAACCATGCTTAAAATGCAATTCGTGCATAACCCGCTGTTGTCAATGGATGGTTCTTCGCCGCTTGGCGCAACGTTAAACTCGCCCCCGTTCACCGACATATGTTCAGTCTTCTTCATAAAGGACTTTCTCGCTGCGATGCATTCTTGGTCACCGGTTAGGTGATCGACGCCAATGCCACAAAGAGTGTTTCCGAGGTTAGAGACGTCAACACCGAAGGAGTTCAAATCGCCTTTTAGGGCAACGCTCAACAAAAAGTTGACACCGACGACTCCTACCGGGCCAAGTTTACCCTGTTTCCATCCGTTGGCTTTTGTCACGTATTTCCCAACTCCTGTTCCCCCTGCTGCGAGTGCAGCATTGACTGCAGCTCCGCAAGCCGGAGACTTAAGGCCCTCAACTACAGTGTTTGTAAGCCATGCAGTTTGGCCTAGATTGTTGACCGAGTAGCAAGTCTCCTTGCCTTTCCATGATTTTCCCACTGCGTTGATGACATCGTCGAAAAGAGGCTCTCTGACGGTAAGCGCTTTCGTATCTATCACTTCCACGCCTCGAGCCAGACTAGCGTGATAGGGTTGCACAACAAGGCGGCATTGCTCCCAGCTCTTTCCCGAGTCAAGGCAGTCGTGAAATGGGCTAGATGATGGGTTATCAACCCTCTTGGTGGGTGGTTGCGAAAGGTGTGCAACACTAAGGCGACATTGCTCCCAGGTTTTTCCGCTATCGAGGCAGTCGTGGAATAGTGTTCCAGAGGTAATATTGGAATCACTAGGCATTGCTTTCACAATTCCGGTAGTGCTGCTCAATAAGGCCCTAGCAAAGATCCCGTCTGTTCAATTGTCAGTATTTATACTGGAATTTGGAGTACAAATATATATTACACTTCATTTTCCTTGATTGTTTTTGAAAAGTTCAGATCCTAGGATTTGGGAGGAGTGAAAGGTCGTAGTGTTCCACGAGGGAAGACAATTGCTTGGTTTTGAGAAAAGTTCGAGACAGTTTAATAAAATACCTGAAGGTCTGGATTGGTAGATTGAATAGACTGCGAGCGATTGAAATAGTGATGGTGATGATGATGATTTAGAAAGAAGAAAGCGGGAGTCGACATGACTTATATAGGCACTTCGTCGTTGTGCCGTACATATCGGAGATCATCACTGTCATCCAGGACTCCAGGCCTTCAGAGTCCAGACAGCCTTCATGCTGAGGACACATTTCAAATCCCAAGAATAGTGAACAGTCTGGCCTTCTCGATCTAAGTTGGAAGAACTCGTATATTACCCCTGATAGCAGAAGATGATCACAGTGATCATTTCATCCTAGTCCAACTTTGCGGTTTCATGTTAGAGGGAAAAAGCGACCCTCAACAAAGCAGCTTATGTCTCAGCCTCTACCAAAAAATGATGAAGAGCATAGAGTGTCAAGGATTATACGTATGGTACCAAGGTCAAAGCTTGGAATGTCGCTGCCGTTATGAGGTATCCCTGTTGATTCAGGTCCGTCATCGTCAGTGCAGGTTTTATTATTCGTAGCAAGAGAGGATAACATCGAGCTCGTATCAGTTGGAGAAAAATGAGCCACCTCCTTCCTGTACAAAATTGTTATGGGTGATTTACGAAACAGTTTCATTGTGCCACTGTGTTGGACATTTCGAATCTTCTCCTGGGTGATTAAAAATACATCATCGATTATCCCTATCAAACCCTTGGACACCAGAAGGATTTTCGGCGTGGCGTGGTATCTTAACATTTCTTTCACCGTTGTTAATAACAAGAGAATATACAAAGTTAGAAAATACCTTTTTTTGGGTGGGTTAGGGGTAGATATTATTAGACATCCTATCCCTAGCCTCTTACTAACGTATAAGTGGGAAACATGAAACACAGATACAAGTCTTAAATTCTTGCGTTATAGTACATGTTTTCGAATAGAGACCGGTAAGTTTACAGTTTTATATTATTTTTGTATACTTGTCAACCGTAATATAATCAAGTGTATTGCTTAATACAACGTAACTTATTCACAGCTGCCTCAAAAGGGAATACTGTAATAAATTATCGACTGTAATTGTCTCTAATCTAAGATGTTCTCTTTAGCAAATCCCTCAATTCAAATTCTATATTTACTTTTCTATCCTTTGCCTTCTGAAACAAAATTCTGCACCGCCGTGATGAATCTGACCACCTTTACACAGAGCACCACTAAAAGACCACCATTCACAAAACAGAAACAAGGTATCAATCCTTTATTCATATGATAGAAAGTTCACACCCCTTATTCTAACCTCAAGGCCAATAGTTGTTCTAGAAACGTAACCAAAAGTCCTTTCCCAACAGCCGAGAAGGATTGTTGGATATCTTGCAACATTACTGGGAAGTTGGTCACATGGTACACGACACAGCCTTATCTAACAATACAAACACTGGAAACATAACCGAAAGCCCTCTATTAACAGCCGAGAAGGATTGTTAGATATCTCGCACCGTTGGTGGGAAGTTGGTTACATGGTGCACGATATAACCTTATCCAACAATACAAACAATGTGACTTGGAGTGAAACAGAGATCTAGCTAATAGACTCCAACGACGTTACCGCGGTCTGTATCAAATTGATGAAGAGTTGGAATTCAAAGAGGCCAAGCAGACCTCGTTAAGTGCTAATGAAATGATTGCCAGCGTAAACCACTTGAATCATTAAAGGGCTGTCAAATATTGAATACCGATTCTATTAGTCGCTAACAAGACAGCTTAATTATTCGCCATTGATAACTAAAATAGATTTTTGACTGTTGCCTCTTATTCACGAAGAATTTCCACGTAAACAAGAAGATATTGATTGATCTGACATTTTCGACCATTTTATAAGATTATTTTCATGTTATAAGAATGTAGTTAGGCAGCTCAACTCAGTGTAATATTCGACATCCCGCCGCAGACTCCTTTATTATAACTCGCTTGCCAATCCATTTCACCCCCTTTGTCTGTTAGTTTTTTAGAAGTCATGTTGGTGGAAGGAATGTCAGCCGATAATACGTACAGCGCAGACTAACATATCTCGTTTCTATCTCATGAGTACAAAAATAAGCGACAAGGGGTTCAACACCCATTCTCTTCCCAGGCCATTTTGGGTGGCTTGGTACATATGCTTAGCAAGAGTTATGTCAAAATACTCACGGGGAGAGGGAGGTAGGATTGTGATACTGTGTTTTCTTGTTATACGAGTACTAGTACAGCAAGAGAACGAAGAGATGTATATATTGTACTGGAATGTCGACGATTTGAAAGAGCAAGACATCACATCTAGAACTCAATCAATTAAAGTTTATCTGCCTATCTTCTCAAGAAACTTACCATCCTCATCATGAAGCTCTACAATATATTTTCTATTCTCTTTTCTATCTTATTACAGATCAAAGCTTGCCTTTCAAACGCTGAGTTTGATGCTCTCAATCCAAGTATTCGTCAGCTACATGACGTAGATATGGTACCCGGGCACCAATACATTTTTATGATGTATACCCAGACTTCCTCAGCTGATCCAATACAATGTATGGCTGGATTCAAGCACGTCTCCGTGATAGTTGGAACTATCCAGGATAACGGCAATAACGACCTTACAAATTTCCAAGGAGTCAGGTATCATTTGAGTGTTCCCAATCAAGGCCCTAAATTCACGGGCCTGTTTCTTGGAAACCCTGTCTCTGTTGGCCCCAAGGTTGAAAGCGATGGCACTACCATATGGCAATTCAGACAACGTCCTTATCCGACCCAGTTCGAGTACAAAGGCACAACGGATACGACACATCAGCAACGTGTTGATAAATGTGAGTTATAAGCTCCAAAAACCTATTGAGCTTTGCTCACTATGATATATAGGCGATCAGTGGCAGCATGACCACCCAACGTACAATCCAAGCTCTAATAACTGCAACACATTCGCGCAGTGGATGGTTAACCAAATGACTATTAGAGCTTAGGTAGCAGGGGTGTTTATTGATGTCAACGCATTGAGGGCTTGGAATACAAGTAGCTTACTATTTGATGAAAGTGTTCCCTGTGTTTTTACTGTTTTTTCTTTTTGAAATAAATTATTGTCGTATTATCGGGGGCATAAGGTTGGATAATAGACTGTTATTCTGGGGATATTCTAGTGCGTACCGTATTCATTGGCTCGAATTGCAATCTTATCAGGTCGTTTAATAATATGGCTTTATATCTCTGTGAAAATTAATAAGAAATTTCCCCATTAAGTTTTTATATACAAGAATAATAAAATGCCTAACAATTGAGTAACATTATATGAAACCCTAGTTATAGTACTGCTTTTCCGTTAAATAGTGGACTGTATAGGGATAAATTGATCCGAATAAATAATAGGAAGATAAAAGCATTTGAAAGGCATGAATTGAAGTACGAATAAATGAGAAATATTTGCTTTAAGCTAGAGTGGCATGCTATTAAATGGTACCCGCTATCTATCGAGGCCTAGAAGCTTGAAACTTTCAACTCTAAACTTCTCATAAACCTCAGCCGATTTCAAAAATTGTGTGCCTGGATTTATAGTATCCCCAACTTGAACCAAGTTCGTTCTTGTAAATGTCCCTATTTGCGTAGTTCCATTCACCTCAAGTGTAACTGATTCGGACTTTTCGGTAGTCAAACAAGCCTTGATGGCTATTTTGCCGTTCTGGCAATAAAAGTTTGTGTCGATGGGCTCGCTTTCGGGGGCCAGGGGGGTGTCAAAGTGGATACGGTGTACCGGTTCAAGTTGGAAGATGTAGGTTCGGTTGTATTGGTAAATATTTGGTGCATATATTTTCGTGTCAGAAGCGGTAAACAGAATTCCGAAAGTAACTCGAGCCGTGGACCCTAATGGCAAGTTCCGAATAAGAGAGCCGTGTATTAACAGGATTCCGGCATAGGAGCGGTTGATAACACATTCTTTGAAGATAGAGGGGCCGAGGGGAGTCGCATTGCATAGCCGAATTTTTAAATACTGTGGAAAGAACGAAGAAAGCTGACAAATTATTGAATAAGTCAAAAACACCGGTGGAACTGGCTTTTTCTCCACCATGGAGGACACCGAGTCTTCTGACAATTCGAATGATGCAGGCTTCGGAAAGAATGGGACGTCTTGAGGTTGTATCATTTCTGAGGTCCTTGCCAGAAACTGTCTGAATACATTCGTTTTGGGGGCAGGCTGTGGCAGACTGTGATCCCGGAGAAAAATTTCGAATAAATGCTCTAGGCTATCGAAGAGATTTGGCTTAAGATTTCATTAGCATAGAAATGACTAGGCGGGATTCTAACGAAATATCTGGAGCCTTACGAGATGTACAATAAGAGTACTATAGAATAGTCCCCACGAAACATCGGTGCTTTGTTGCTGACTACACTCATAATCGAAAAAGGAGTTTAGCACACAACCTGTTATTAAATCAAAGCCCGCTTCGTGTTCGCCCAGAACCTCCTCGATATCTATAAAAGTCTGCTGATAGATTAGGAGTAGTCGTAGTAATGGTCCAAGTTCTCCTCGGGGTATGACTCCTCTGGTGTCGGTGGAAAACGAGGAGGGGAAAGTGGAAGCAGGTGGAAGAGGCGGTCCAGAAGTAACAAATGCCTCATTCCAATGATATCGACGGAAATTATCGTTACTAAGCATGAAAAGAGTGTGAATAAGATCCTCATCCTCGTCGTCATTACGACTACTAACAGAAGGCAACGAAGAATCTCGCCATGCCATGCTTTGGAACAGCACCCGTTGCCTTTTCAGAGCTGAATCCTTTGAAAATAGCGGTAGCATAATGATTAGAACTGCATTGCGAAGAATGATTTTGGTAACCACTGCAGGCGATAAAGCTTGCCCTGACTTCTCGGAGGACTTTGCTGTAGTAGTGAAAGCTGCGGGCAGCGGGCCTGTTGGAAACAGCTGGTATGGGTAAGAGCCCAGACGATGAACCATACGATACAAAATTGGAGAGGCATCTTTGATAATATATCTTTTGTCGGCCGGGAGCAAATGGGCAAAGAACGCTTCGAAAGAGGATAAGGACCAGCCTGTTGAGGTTGTGAGTTGATTTTTTCTCGGCTCAACAGGCAATTGGAGTGGGGACCTATACCGTTTGTGGGTTCACGATTCTCAGCAAAAGTTGCAAATAACTCATCAAAACCAACTGTGATGATCCTTTGCTTTTCACTCCAGTCTCTATATTCTCGGACTAGTAGGTGAGCAAATTTCGCCTGTAGCTGCTCTTTTGAGGAGTTAGTAAGAAGCCAAAGCGAACACCTGGAGCGAACCTTTTGTTTCGACTGGCGTCATGAACCGGGTCCTGCTTTCTTTAGATACGATTGAACCCATCTTGCTTTGAGGCTGGTGTTTGCGAGGCACGAAACAGGGAGTTTAAAATTGTAATTTGCTTGAAGTTGTCGACACAGAAGGGCATGACGGAACAGCGAGACGATGCAGAGACCCTCGAAGATTGTCTGTGTGTGAATCAAGGATTCTTCTGCACTCAGATGGTGCCTTCAGGCTGTGTGTTATTTTCGTGTCACCAACTTACATGTAACATCAGCCCAACTTTTACGGGCAATCACCTGAATCGCCAGGTCCGCATTGCGCTAGAAATTTGATTGGGTGCGCTAGCCGGCGCATGGGATTTCGTGGCCAATGACAATCTTATAACCGAGATCCACTCTCAATTCCCACATTTTACGAAGTCGCAACACCAACTTAAATACATTATTATTAATCAACCACCAATCCAAATCAATTAAGATTAATAATTATGGTGCATATAAGTGTATAGATTCGACTACCGAAAGGAGATTATTTATAAACAAAGGGTTGTAGTGGAACAATATTGTGACCAGTCCTGGTCGTACGGATCGGAATGTTGAACGTTAGAGCCACAGGAATGTCGGCTTCAGGTGTTTTTGACTTAAAGTTGCTAGGAACCCTGATTTGACCTCCAAGATGATAATAAGGAACTTTGGTAAGCTTGTAGCTGCCTTTTTGGCCTCTTTTACAGCTGTCTTTTTAGCCTTTTCCTTCTCCTTCTCTACTGCCTTCACCTCCTTCGTAACCTGGCGGTCTAACTACACCTGAAGGGCCTTCAACCTTTTGTCCTCCTCATCCTAGGCCTTCTTAGTAGCGGCGGCCTCCTTGGCGTTTAACTTTACTTGCTTTTCGGCCTTAATATTAGCTTCTTTTTGTGCTTGGAATGCCTTCGCTTCTTGAATCTCTTGTACCCTAAAAGATTGTGCTCCTAAGACCTCCTTCCCATTCAAGCCTAGTTTCTCACTCTACTGACGTTTCTCCTTCTCTAATAAAAGAGCCTTATAGAGACGATTTGTATAGTAGTTTGCAAGAGCAGCTTCGGTTTAGAGTGTTTGATTCGCACAGAAGAGTTGATCAACTTTTTGTAGGGTAGGGTAAACTTGGTACGCTTTTTGGAACTGCCTTATGCCCTTAGCTGTAATTAGTGTTTTCGGCCTATTAAGGAGTCTCCTCTTTAGAGTCAATAGTGTCACAGATCTGGTTCGGAGGTCTGGTCAGGGCCGATCACGTGACCTCATATCGTATATATAACCTCGTTTGAGACCTCGTTTGAGCTCTTCACCTTAGTATTCTAAGTAATAGATCTGCTTTGCTACCAGTCTGTCACATTTAGTATATAAGAGCTGACTCCTCTATAAGAGTTAGTTTTTAGCTGTTTAGGATAGAATCTTAACACCTGACACATCTGTGTTTATAGTCTTGTAGGGTACTCTAGGGTATATCGTATGTCTGCGAAGCCTTCTGTTTACTTGTAATTTGACCTGATTAAAGTGCTTGAACAGCTAGAACAACTCTACCCTCTTAGCGAGTAGAATCAGAGGGATTTGGCAGAGCTATTTAGAGTAGAAGTTGACTATTTTAGTAGAAGTGGCCGACTCATTTGAGTGGCCGACTCGCTTGTGAAGTAGGTTAAGTTGTAATTGCAACGTCCTGACGCAATGTCCACTCCAACAGATGGCCGGAGATGCCGCCGAGCACGAGGTGTATACGCTAGCGGGCACGGCCATCCCTCCGTCGTTTTCAAGCAAACATCACATCTCTAACGCCCCTCACAACTTCCTTAATAATCTCCTCAACACTACCTCCAACATCAACCTCCAACACCATCTCCTCCTCTAGATTTCCTTCCTTGCCCTTCCCATACTTCAACTTCTTTCCACCAACACCTCCTGCAGCAGCTCTAAGCGCATCGAAACTCGTGAATTCACTTACTATCCTCGGATCTAATGGTTTAAGCACTGGCAATTCATCCTTTCCCTTTTCCTCCAATTCGTCGTCGTGCTCGGCATCAATCTTGAATAAAGGCACAAAAATGATGCCGATACCATATTCTCCTGTAGCCTTACGAATGGCGTCTTTGTGCCACGCCTCCAGCTCCGGATGCGTCAGGACCATCAAAGCAGGATTCAATTTTCGGCGTCTTTCTTCCTCGGAGATTGTGAAAACGGGCTGGTTGATATATTGACTTGTGCTGAATATACCGCCGGAGGTTATGAATTGGTTCCCGACATCAACAGCAGAGGATGCTGTGGACCCAGCCGTAGAACCACCGCCAAAAGAAGTCGTGCTTGAAATTGATGATCCTGATCCCCTCCGGCTTGTCGATGTCGAAGACGATCCACCGCCGAAACCAGAGAATCCTTCGTTCGCAGGTCTCGATTCCTCTGGGAAGAGCAGACCTGTTCGTGTCATCTTACTCAACCACATCCTCTGATATCTTCCCCTTCCACCATCGTCGCTTCGACTCGCGCCCACAGCTGCGGCTTTGGCACCACTCTCGTGTAAACTGTCGCCCTGGAATAAGGGACAGGAAAGGGATTTTGAGACTGAGGTGGCTATTTGGACCTTTCCGGCAACGGAGGTTGGTGCGAGGAGGAGAATAATGTATTTATTGGGTTTGGTAGGGGATGTATCGGCGGTATCTGGTTTGTCGGGTGCGCGGTGGAGTAGTGCTTGTGGAGTTGGCGGTCGTGCGTAGGGGGGGTTGTCCATTTCAGAGGTTAGGCGAGACACAGTTTTGAAGATTCAATCTTAAAGACCGTTGCTTCTAGATATATAGGGACACGGAATATGTAATTGACGAGAAACGGCTTGTAATAATCAGCACGGTTTGAGGTGGCTGTATGGCTTGGCGATATAATAACCAGCAGCATTTGGGAGTGGGGTACGGTCCGAGTATCGGCTAACCTGAAAAGGCAAAGTCACGTGATTTAAGTATTAGAGGGCGGGGGCACAAGACCTTGAGGAACTTCGGTCGACCATCACCTCGACGTCTTGCCACATAGCGAATGCTGTAAGACTTGGTAGCTTCTCCTTAGGATCATATTCGATTGCAATTCCTGTACGATTGCGCCGAGAATGCGACGTAGACTAACCCCCTAACGTACAGTGCTAGCGCGCGATCGAGTGCGCAAGCTTTCCTGCCTCACCAACCAATCCACATTAAAGTTGGAGAACTGACAAAATCGGCTTATAAAAACAGCTGCCACAATCGGCTTCCGTGACAATGCGATCGAAGGCGATCATTAAATTATTATGGCAAAGTTTAATCGACTAAAAACTCATCACAGAACAATACTCCCGTAATCCTAAATCCATAATCTCATCTTCTGCCTCTTTTAATTCTTCGGCTTGCGATCTCTTTCCTACATCTTGCATGGTTAACGAGCTTGAGGTCAGAAGTCTGGTTCTTATAGGGAATTTTACAAGTAAATCAAAAATCAAAAATCGTAAACTTTGAAAAGGTAGTTAATAAATAGTATCTTTTTCTAAAACTCGTGATTATTTATATCATAAACTGTAATTATTCTTAGTTATTTTATAACTTTAAAGTGATCGCGACAAGTCTAGTTTTTAGAAGCCTGAAGGTAGGGTCGCGAAGCCTGAAAATCGCTTAAAAATACCCTGTAAGAACCAGACTTCTGACCTCAGGCTCGTAAGGGCGAGGAACTAAAGTTAAAATGTGCAGGACCATCTCCCGTGCGCTCACCTCAACCACTCACCTGAGGCTCCATGATGGCGAGGTTAAGTCTAGAGGAAAGGAATTAGTTTTGAGTTTTGTTTTTCTGTCGTAGCTTCTCATAATATATCTATATATACCTGCAAAGGTTGCGCACCTAGTATTGCAATGTATCGGGCCTATGGGTGGTGTTCTGAATTGCGATCGTAATTACTCGATGTTTACCGGCCAAAGGGACTTAAAAGGGGGGGATGGAGGAAGGAACAACTCTGGCTCCCTCATTTATCTAGGAATCTCAAGACACGAAGACACCTTCGATTCTTCTGCTAAATTCCTCTAGATTTGCCTCCCATGGGATAAGAAATACGGCCTGTTCTGAAAATCTTGTCTTCCGAGCAGAAATACACTTGCGTCTGCAAATCGACGTGTGGCTCTTATTCGCAGCCTACCAGCATAGAGTCAGCAGTCGGAGGTACTCGACGGAATCATCACTGGCCCAGAAGCTCCTCAATCAACCCTCCCCACCCCAAGTTTTGTGTTCTCCTTTCTCTCCGTAATTTGGTTGATAAATGTGGGAGAATTTAATTAGGTTTAGCTAGGAGGTCAGCTAGTTATCTTCTGTATTCGAACTCCTGCACAGAGGTATACTTGGCAAGTGGAACACAATCGTCGCTCACCCGTCAATTTGGGCCGAGTAGCAAGAGTAGCCGATGAGTATGGTGGGAAATGTCCAAGGTTGCTAATTTACTAAATTATGAGTGGCTGAGTGGGGGCTGTTGGGGGAGAGCCAGGGCCCTCTCTTTGTCTAAGCCACACTTTGGCCTCAACCTTTCAAGCAACCCTTTACTTCATTCTTCTTCCAGATTAATCTTTCTTCTCTCATTTTCTTCCATCATCAAACTCTCCAAGAGCTAACCAGCATCAACCCAGGTCCTGATGACATTCTGACATTCCCGCACCCCACGTGGGGGCTCTGCAGTATAGATCTGTCTGCGATTGTTGACAATACTATTGTCGCCGGGACAATACTCAAAATACTCGACATTCACCACTGATCGACCGACCAAATCATACCACTGCTTGATATTTAGGGCATCCTTTCCACCCAGGATCTCCGCACCTCGCTCAAGTCAAATTTCGCCGCACAAACACAGTCTCAACACCGGCACAAAACCAACCACGCCGCACTCTTCGCACCACGACGACTGGTTTGCACAAAAGAAAGGCACTCCCTATCCCGAGAGATATCTTCGATCAGTCAATTGGGAGTATCTTCGCTGACGGCTATCAAGTGCCACCTCACTCCTCTCCGAACGATGGACTCCGATCTATTCCTTCCGATCTGACATCATTCCTCCGCTTTGCTCTCCATATCATTTATCGCCTTTGTTCTGCTTGCGCTCGCTGCCCTCGTCGCCCTCGAGTATCTGTTTCAAGATTTCGCCGAACTCCAGAGCTGTCACGAAGTCGTGGAAGCCAGGAGTCCAGCCTGTCCGAAGCCGTTGAGCACAAAACCAGGCCAGAACAATATCCAGCCCTTTGATTAAGATATCCTATCGGCATATCTCTCCCAAGTCACCTGGGCGAAGCTGAGACTCAAGTTCAAGGCAGGCAGCTCTTGCTAGGCAAGGCCCGAGAATTCCGAGTTGCCTGGATTCAACAAGTCAAGTGACCTTTGGCACGTGATCTCCTGCTCACACATGTTCTTGGTTGGATTGAAGTCTTCAACCACATGATAGCTTCCACAACCATCCTCTTGCTGTTGACACTTGTTAACGAGATAATCAAAGATATATACTTCAGTACAATTGTCTGTTCCATGAATAAGCAATCAAGATGTTGCAATATGTCGGTGGCACTTCCAAGTAGCAATGCCATGTACTCGTTCTAGTCAAGGCGCAAATGAAGCACTGCTAGCCTTGTAGCTTCATCAAAATGACACTTCTATAGCTTCTCCATGATTTGAATGACAGTGAGCTCGAAGCTGCGATCTTGGTTCAATAGACTGGGATAGCTCGAAGTCGGCGATTACCCCTTCATAAACCACTTGGACGTTTCTTGTATGATGCCAACAGTATAAGGACAGTACGCAAAGTATGGCCAGTAAAGCAAATTCAAAGCAGACATTGGGCTGGGTCCAGGCTTACCATGGTGCTGTTGGCTTTTGACCTTGTTGACTGCGGTACTTCGCGCTCAGCGGGCCTTACCCAGGCATAGTTGGGAAGGTGGGAAGGTATAAGATGCTTGGGTTTGGGGGCTCTGCAATCATTTAGATGTTACTGCACCACGATAAAAAGGGGATTCAGTCATGTCAGATGAGGTATTCTTGCTGTGTACAAAGAAAGTTTCAGTCTAGACAAAAGTTTGCTTAGTTTGTTGATGTTCTCTCTCGTGCTATGTACATCAGAATTCACGAAACAAACCACTCTTGTTGGAGCGGGGCTAAAACGGCTCAAGACGGCCCAAAAAAAGTGAAGGTTCCAACACTTTTAAGGGTGCATTACAGCACTTTGAAGTCCGATTTTCAAGTTTAGGAGACCAATTCGAACGTATCAGTGATAGCTTCGAAATGGTGTTGGTCTTGAATGTTGGTTGTTAGGATATGGTCTATGAAGTCTTTGTAAAGGTATAGCCTCATCTTTGTAACATTGTATGCCGCTTCGTTTCATTGAACGCGTCGATGCCACTAGCTCAAAAGATAACGGCACAGAGTTGAGAATGAAGGTGAGATAGAAGCTATGCGGTGCGGGGCTCAGGGCGAGTGCGCGTAGATCAGGCATATTGTGCAAAATGCGGTGGAAGAGAGCATTGCAACCCCCAATTTGGATGCTATTTTACCAGAGAATTTATGAATGATTTTACTAGATGGGGATTTCTTCAAGTAGCATTGGGCACTAGAGTGCATGGGCAATGACGCCAATAGAGAATAGCTATCATTGCCACCAGCAAGAAGGGGGATCTTCTGCTTTGACACAAGGCTCGCTGCCATTCAAGCTACCTCACCTTGTACTCCTTACCCCTCTCCGTCCAAACAACGCGCAGCGAGCGGGACCGTCCAACTGAGGGGCAAACGGGACGGGGGAACTTTTAGTGGCTCTGGGAGATTCCTCTTGGTTATAAGTTCTCTCAGCCTCCCTTCCTCCTTCAACTTTTTCCAAACCGCAACACCAAATTCTCGGCGCACCACGTCAACCGCTCTTTCCTCTTCCATCCACGCTCGTTCCTGCCCTTTCCACTGTCGACTTTCGGCTTTCGACTTTCGACTTTCGACTCTCGACGTTTCACAGCACCTACTCCCGCTTCTTCGTGTCGAACTGCACGCCGCATTCTACAACCTGCCTTCTGCACTCATTCATCATGTCTCGCCCAGCAACCATCTTCAAGACTGGCGGCGACTCTGCCGAGGCTGCGCACGCTTCTGCCATCGATATTGAGAACAACGGTATGTTCGCACCTTCCCAGAACCTCCCAGCGCGCATCATTCCTGCTTTGCCCTCCTCCGCTCCTTCCTGCTGTACTCTCCAGCCTCTCCCCGCACCGCACATCTCAATACCCATCTCACTAGCATCCTCATGTGATCTCTGATGCTCGCCATCCCCTCATTTCCTCTCGTTTCTTCCTGCCTCCTCCCTCATTCCTCCTGTTTTCTTTCCCACGCTCCAATCGCGTTCAAACCCCCAGTCTGCTGCCACAATCGCGCCTCATCGCCGAATTTGATGGCGCGCTAGTGTTTTCTCTCTTATCTACGGCAGATTCACGTTCCGCGTTTCCTGGCAGCTTCTCCATCTCCAATCCTCTTCGCTCACCAGTTCGAGAGAATCCGCGCTGCCTCCAACCCTTTTCAAGACACGTCTTCTGCTCTGTCTCAAGGAGGACACCACACCTTCGCTCCAACTTGGCCTGATTTTCTCACCAGCTCCAACTCTTCAACGCGAGTGCGCTTTTGATTTGAACAGCTTGATCTTCCAATCTAAACTGTTCCGGATATTCAATGACAAGTCTGGAATCCCTCGCGCTCTCTTTCTGATTCTTACTAAGCTTCTTTGAACGACTGTCTTCGATTCATTCGCTAACTTGCCCGAACAGAAGGCGTCCCCATCACCGACTTTACAGACCTCTCCATCAACGATGAGAATTCGGTTGAGATCAAGAGCGAGGCTTCCGGCTCCTACAGCATCGATGTCACCAAGGCCAAGACTGCCAAGGGCTTCTCTCCAGGCATTGACCGGTAAGTTACCCCCCGGAGCGCACATCAGAACTAGGCCCTAATATTCTGCAGTTATCGCCCACCATTCGTTCTCAA
Organism: Cudoniella acicularis; assembly: GCA_013054445.1. Taxonomy (NCBI): domain Eukaryota; kingdom Fungi; phylum Ascomycota; class Leotiomycetes; order Helotiales; family Helotiaceae; genus Cudoniella; species Cudoniella acicularis. The sequence continues at coordinate 33,558 of JAAMPI010000140.1, read as the reverse complement.
GGGTACTCAGGCTCTTTCTGATGACCCTTTCCAATCCCCTCATCACCGTGGTAGTCAAAACCAGGGAACCGATCAACGCACTCCTACTGGTCCAAATGCCAAGCGAGGACACATGAGCGAGAACTGGCGCTCTGGTTCAAGCTCTGGATCCGATCTCGACTTCTCTCCTTCCCGTGACAAGGCAGAGCGTAGTGCCAAGCGTGCTGAAAAGAAATCTCCTGGTACCAACTCTCTTTTCGGCCGAGACCGCGGTTCCGACAACTCTACTGGTTTCCACGCCATCAAGGACGAGGATTCGCAATCCATATTCCCTCCTTCTTGTTGTGTCTTCGTTGCCAAGTAAGTACCCCCTGGGTTGTTTGAACTTCAAAAGCTGACTTCTGCAAAAGCTTGCTTCAATCCGAGAGCGAGGAGGCTCTTCAAGCTGCCGTTACTCAAGTCTTCCGCGAGTTTGGTCCAGTCTACGTCAAGATCCGTCGCGACGCCAAGCAGATGCCATTCGCCTTCTGCCAATACACTGTGGGTTTCCCAGCACTTCTTCAGTGATTCTTTACTAATTTCATCTTAGATTCCGGAGAATGCTGAGCGCGCTATTAGAGAGGGTAGAGGCCGCTTGATCAAGGTCGACCATGCCGCTGCGAAAAGGCCAAGGCCCATCGTGAGTTCTTTTCGCACTCCGACAACACACAAAAGCATGCTGAAGTTTTGGCAGGTTTGTTCTTCGTTGAGCGCAAGTATGGCCCAGTTGTCACGCCTGAGGAAGTTAGAAAGCTTCTTGAGACCTTTGGACGCATCAGTTCATGCTACACTGCTTCCAACGTCGAGCGCACTGCTCTCAACCTCAATGAGGGTGTCATTGTTGAGTTCGAGTTATACGATGAGGGTCAGGCTGCTTTCGCTGTGAGTTCTCCCCTCCATCTTCACTTTTCAAAGCTTACATTTCACAGGCTTTCCGCAACCATGATCTGTTCAAATTGCATGCTGTTGCTGGCATGGCATCTCCTTCCCGACCAGGAAAGAGCCCAGGCAACTCCGCAGATAGAGCCTACCTTGATCGTTACGAGGTTGATCGATGCTCCGTCTTTGTTGGCAACCTTCCCGTCGGTACCACTGAGGCTCAGGTTTCGGACCTTTTCGAGCAGTGCGGCACAATTGAGCAGATCGTCCTTCGCGAGACTGCCTCCAAATTTGATGGTACGTCCCTTTGCCATCGCAGTGGGCAATTGCTAACCTCAACAGCTCAAGACAAATTCGTCTTTGCTTTTGTCGAGTTCACCTCTCCCATTGCCGTCACTCGTGCCATCCCATTCAGAGTAAGTTCATACTCTCAATTTCACCTACATTTTACTAAGATTTTGTAGCATGGAACTACTTTCGGAGGCAAGACTCTTCGTGTTTCCCAAAAGGACACGGATGCTGTTCGTCGCCGCTCTCGTGGTCAAGACGACTCATCTTCTTCAACTTTCCAATCCCCTGCTCCTCGACGCAGCAACTCATCGGTCTCTCCAATGACCCAGATGTCTCCCTCGGCATATGGTTCGTTTGGTTCAGCTTCGACCTACCCCACTCAATTCAGCCCGTTCTACCCTGGTACTCTCTTCACTGATGGTCAAGGCCAGTATTACACTGCTCCTGCTTACAGCACCCCTTACTCCCCATACTACTCCTACCCTAGCAGCCCTGCTTACCCAACTCACTCCGCTCAACCTTCGCCTTCCTCTGGCAGCCCAGGTGCTCAACAGGCCTTCTACTACTATGGATACCCGCCTGCTCCTCATTACGGCATGTACACGCCAACCACTCAACAACAGCAACAGGCATCCCCACCCCCAACCAATTATCCTCCCGCATATTCGCCATTGGTTGGCAACACAACTCAAGATGACCGTTCAGCTACACCCACTCCAGTTGGTCACACTGAGTCCGCCGAGTCCACCCTCGAGGCTCAGTAAGCATTCTTCATCAATGAGCACGTCTTCACCGCCTTGGGGCGCCTTCATTGCACCTGCCTTGCTCTCACCATGTCAAGAACTTTCCTTTGAAGATACCCAATTGTCTTTGTCGACCTGTCTCCAATTTGTGTACTGGCGCAAATTACTAAATTTCCAAACCATTGCGAAATCTGGCTTTTCGTCAATCATGTACCAGTCTTTCATGTTCTCGTGTTTATTTACCACTCAGGTGGCCCAAAAGTACTGCTTCTCATTTCCCTAGCTTTCCTTGATCTTCTTGCTCCGTTGGACAAGAGAGGATAGGATAGGGTTTTTCAAAACACAATCGTTTACAGCTTATGTAATTCAATCAAACCACTTGTAAACTAGCTATGAGCGGAATCAAAGAATAGAAGGGGCTGTCAAAGATTAATTTGCTTCCAATGCCTGTGACCTTTTGATGTGATTGTTATTTCTGCCTATCGCGACAACTCCTCGATATCATTTCATTTCAACAACACTGGCTTTGTACCGGTAGGCGTTTTAGTAGAAGGCCTAAGGATAGTTGGTTATGGGAGTTCCCAAATCAGATAGAAAATTAGGAGCTTAGTGGGATGAAAGGGGGCATTATGGCAATGCTAATTTGGAACATTTTTGATAATATCTCACAGTAGCAGAGATATTATTCTTGCTTGTTTCAAATCTTGGAAGTGAGTATGTTGTAGTGAGTGCTAGTTTAGATTAAGGGAAGATGATAGTGTGTATAGGCTCGTAGCTCGTAAATTGAAGGAAGGTTGGGGGAATTTGGTGTGACGAAAGGGTATTCGGGGCTATACTAATTTGGAACATTTTTAATATCTCACAGTAGCAGATATATTATTCTTATTGTTTGAGACGTTGAAATTGAGTATGTTGTAGTTAGTGCTGGATTGGGTTGAAGGGAGATAATCTAGTGTGCGGTAGGATTTGCCCACTTGAAACTTGCTTGTTATACAGTTGGAGTTGGAGTTGGAATTGGAGATGGAGTTTTTAAGGTTGCTGGGTTACATTATCTTGGCTTCTTATAAAAAGGGTTTGAGGGTGTGGTGGGGTTTGTTTTCTCCTCTTTTCTTGGGTAAAGTAAAGGAAGGAGAGGAATAAGAGAGGTGGAAGTTCTCGGGGTAGAAGAAAAGACATCAGAGTCTACTTAACTGTCTCTGTCTCGAGGTTTTGATGCGTTGAATATTTTCTTTCTNTTTTTTTTTTTTTTGGTGCTACGAGATACGAGCACTTTTTGACTGGAAATTTTGAAACTAGCGAGTAGATAGGCAGCTAAGCTTGGGCAAGAAGGATTCTGCGGATTTGTGTTTTGGAAGTACGGAGGAGAAATGGTAGATTGGAATATATCAGGAAATTGCTAGCAGTAGAGTGCTTTGACTTGCAGTGGTGAATGGTTTACTGATATATACCCTTTTCCCTCTGGCCCTCCTCGTTCGCGAATCAGATGGAAAGAATATTTTAAAATAGTTAAATGGCCACAAACTCAAATAATGAGCTAAGTAGTTGGAAATTATGAACATGTGTACTAGTTTTTATTGTCTTCTCAAGAATGACGTCGGAATGTAATATTGTGTTTATTTTGCGAAGTATTGTAGGTATATTTATATTTAAAGGATAGTTCGAATACTCTTTTGGGTAAGTAGAATCTTATAAAATCTTAGGTCTGATGAGTATCTTGGTATCGACCTCCAAGCGAATTCAATTTCTTGCTTCAAAACAACCGAAATAAATTCGCGGTTGTGCTTCGTCAAGCCTGTCTTCTCCCCTCTGCGCCCCTCCTTTTCGGCTCAGGTAGCGAAAAATTGCGGGAGAAAAGACACACCTTGATTGCAAACTTTTAAAGCAATTTGAGATGTCACGTCATATTTGGGGAAAGAATACGTTTTTATCTCTCTAGAATATGTTATTTAGATATCAAGGATAGAGGTTTTTGGCGTCGATACTGAGATCTGGAAACTGAGGGGGAAGAAGTTGGATTTTTTCTCCTTAGCTTTACTGTGCCATTCTCATCTAACTAATCTCTTGTGCCAATGAGATAAGAGGAGTAGGAGAGTAATTGAAGTTGTGCTGCCCTGATATTGAAGGCTCTTGAGCTGTTTTAGAATGTTGGAAGGTAAACTGCAAACTGCAAGTATTTAAAACTTTAAACTTTCAACTCCTTGGAAGAAAACAACTATGCTAACTGCTGTGCTGTGGAGAATTTGTGAGACTTACTTTCTAATTTTTTTGCTTGTTAATCACCTTGGATACGAAATTTTCCGGGGCCTAAGGACGAACGTCACAGAATTCCAATGAATTATTGGCTCGTAGCTTACAAGCTCGCAGGTTCAATTGGGTATTAGTACTAGCTCTACATTTTTTAATACCCCTCTCTCACAGCATCCTCCCATTTTTTCCCCGTCAACGTCTCAAAGGCCTCCCTGTATTTCGCAGTCGTCTCCTTGACCACCTCTTCAGGCATGCTCACTCCTTCTTTCCCCTTTAGCCCTTCCTTAACAAGCCAATCCCTCAAGTACTGCTTATCAAAACTCTCCTGCTCCTTCCCAACTTCGTACTTATCCGCCGGCCAAAATCGACTCGAATCAGGCGTTAACACTTCATCCACCAACACTACCTCGTCTGTCTCCTCATCCAGCCCAAACTCAAATTTTGTATCTGCGATAATGATCCCTCTCTCCTTTGCATAATCTCTTGCAGCTTCGTACAAACTTATGGCCAACTTCTCAATCTTCTCCGCGTATTTCTCTCCCACAATCTCGCTTGCTTGCGCAGGTGAAATATTCTCGTCGTTTTGCCCGGCTTCTGCTTTTGTGCTGGGTGTGTAGATAGCGCCTTGTGGGAATGGCTGTCCATTCTGGAGTCCTGCTGGCATAGGGATCGAATGTACAGTAGAAGTTCGCTGGTATTCTTTCCAGGCGGAACCAGTGATGTAGCCGCGGACAATGACTTCGATGGGGAAGATTTTGAGTTTTTGGACCTGCATGGAGCGGTTTTGTAGCAGGGCCTTTTGAGACTCGGGCGCCGCGGAGGGGAGAGTGAGTGTGATGAAGTGGGTTCGTAGGTTTGGGATCAGAGTTGGGAGGAGCTTAAACCAGTGGGCGGATAGGAGTGTGAGGAGGAGGCCCTTGAAAGGGATGCCCTAGACACGGGTCAATTGCTGGCGGAAGATAGAATAGGAAAGAGAAACTTACATTACCCATTATTACATCGTATGCTGAGATGCGATCCGTGGCAACAAACAGGAGGGTCTTCTCGTCGACTTCGTAAAGCTCTCGGACTTTGCCTGTTGCGAGTTTTGGGAGCCCCTCGAGGGAGATCGAGGTAAGAGCAACTTCTGCCATTGTGCGGGGAGGAATTGTTGGTATGGATAGAGATTGTAATTGGTCTTGAGGGCTATGGAGATGGTGTTGCCTCGAATGTAATCAAATAAATCAGCTGTCGCATTCACATTTGCAAATTTACAATGTCGGGGCGACTTCGGAGCAAGAACCCCACCACCATCGAGAGTAACGCCACGCTGTGGCTTTCACTTGGACGCCACATTGGGGGATAGTAAGCTATATACAGGACCTGCTACATTCTTCATCTTTCTACTGTTTCGATGCATATAACTTTGTCGTCTTCAACTTCTTTCATCAAAAGTCCAGCTCTTCGCCTCGATACGACAACATGTGCTTTCAACATCGCTACTTCTAAACGATGTTCCGATTACCCCAACTGTAGAAATCAGACCCCGGGGCTTCTATCTGCCCAAGGAAGGCCATATGTCCAAGTGGAGCCTATGGAATAAACCTATTGCCCTGATCATGCTTACTTGGCTTATCAGCAGCAAAGAGGCTGTATGATCGGGTTTGAATCCTCTCGATCCCTTCACTCTTCATCTATCGCTAGCGACTCTATTTACAGGCATTGAAGCCGCCTTCTCCCTGGGTTGGACAGACAGGCAGGCTCGTTCTCATCAAAGCCTGATCGCCGATCAGCTCTGAGTCAAACAGCACTCTTTGGTGGGATCGACACAACGCACATTTTGGGGTTCAGGACGTGTCTGCGACGTTGTTTCGCAGTCGGGGGATAGTCTGAGTTGATTTTCTTCGGTGGAGCGCTTATGTTACTGAATCAAAATGTCGTTGCACCAGTTGTTTTCTTATTCTCTCCTTTCAAAAGTTCTCCTGTCTTTTAGTAATCAATGCATTCGGGGATATCTCCAGTGTGTCAAAGGATTATTCTTATTATTTAAATAATACTCTATTCTATTCAATTATTTAGAATAGAATAAGAATAACATTTTCTAGACCTTGAACAGAATAAATAGAATTATTATTTAATTATTTAAATAGCTGCTTAGTCAGTAATACCTTCTAAATTTGAGCTAGTGCCCGTCGCTTACCGGCGTTACCCGAGCGGGCCGCACGTACTATTTATATCGGCCTACTACCCAAAGCTTCTATAACGCTTAACAAGCTAGTTAGAGATCTTTGCTTACTTAGGATATATATTCTGTTGCCACGTGTGAAAGTATATGAATGTAAGTCCTCATAGGCGTTTGTCCACATTAGGTTGTTCTACCAGGATTCAAAAGAGTGTGGGTGATCCTACTCCTTGTTGGCGTGCGACTAAGTGATTCAGTTGCCAAGTGAAGAAAGGATTCCAATTGTAATACTGAGGTTACACAACTCTTGCCACACAAGCAACTGTCATTAGTAGGCCTCAACGATGCAACGGCTTTTATGCAGCCTTCATGCAAGCGAAGACATGAAATAAACAGGGTTGTAATGAGTGCATCATGCAACATATTATAGATCCTGAAAACCCCACTCGCCCAGAGCAAAGGGTTTGCGTCTCGCCGTCTCGGTCTAGGCGGGATACTGGCCCCACACTACCCTGAGTGGATAGTTTGCTCCTGTAGATACCATCTCAGCCTTCAAGTCTTCAACGAGGGTGCTGAGGATTTTCTTCGAGTCCTGCCCCTTAAAAAGGGTTTCGGCTGGGAGCGCTGTTAAATCAGGGTGTTAGCAATGTACATCTTTACAATACCATTCGAGACAGGAGTTCTTACTCTGGCCAAAACCGACAAGGCCAACCACCGCGATGTTCATTGAGAACACTCCATTACTGGCAAGCTCGGGATTGGGATTGCTAACCCCCATTTGACAAGCAAAGGTCCTCTCCTGCACACGCACGAACCCGGATTCCTCGAGCCAGGGTTTCAACTGCTCTGACAGTTTTTCAGGGACACCCATGAAGGCGTACAGATCCAGGATTAATTGGATGAAGTTCCGCATTGCAGAACCCTCCTTTGCAACCTCAAGAGTATTTTCAGCCTCTATTAGCTGAATCCAACCACCGGGCTTGACCAATTCCGAGATTGTGCGTACCATCTGCTTCGTACCTGCTTCGGTTGCCGCAAGGGCAAGCCTTTGGTGGACAATGTCGAAGCTGCGTTTCCACTCCTCGGGCCACGGTTTATTGATATCTTGAATCTGGTACTTGGTGCCAATTGGTGGATGTTCGGGAAACTTGCGGGGGTCGATGTCGGTGCCAACAAATTCGTGAGAAGGCGTACCGGCCCGGACGCCATCCGCAGTGAGATCACGAATCCATGTCCCTATGAGTGCATATTCTCTATTTAGTGGAAGGTGAATCTGCACGCTCAGTATGAAGGGGATTTGGAAGGATCACGGTTTACCCCACACTAGGGTAAACATGCACCAGAAAGCGCTCAAGTGTTGCAGCATGACATACCATCGGCTGTGGCTGAATCAAGAATTTTCAACGGGCCGACCGAAAGATCAATTGGTGGAAGCAAGAGGCCACCCATGGCGTCCTTGATGACATAGTGCTGATTCTCTAGACGACTTGCCTCCTCGTCTGTTGCCATGAAATAGCCCGCATCAGAGGGCTTGACTGGCGTTGTGCTAGCCATTGTGTCGGGAGACAAGTGGAGATGTTCTGTCTGTGGTTATGGTAAAGACTAGATGGCAATGCAAGACGATGATTTTCCTGATTGAATAATGGAATATGGTAAAGCCTTTAAATACCACACACCAGTGCTTGTGATTCTAGTCGCGCTCCGTTGGGCTTACTGTTGGGCCTACCATGCCATTGGCATGTTTACTGTTGGGCTTACCGGGTCCCGGCGGGACTCCGGCAGAGTCTGCTGCAGTGCTGGCTGCTCGAAATCAAGAGACAGAAGGCTACAGCTTGCTGGTTGAGGCAAAGCGCCAGTGAACGCTTTATGGGTAAAGGGCAACGTCGCAGTCGTGGGATACATGCTCCAGCGTACCTTCAACGCGGTTTTGGCAGAAAGTTACAATTATTTCGTATCAATTTATGTGCTCCTCCAAGCCATGATGTGAAGCTGAACTCTTGCTCCCGTGAACCTCGTTGCAGTATAAATTGAATTTTAAGAGTTGAGTGTTGAAGGTACTTTGTTTTCACACCTTACGAGTTTTCCACGAAACGCACCTCGTATCCAATTAACGATTACACCAAAATGTAGCTAAATAATCTACACCACACGTTTCTTCAGATAAATTTGCTGCATCGCGTTTGGTGTTGAGATGCCTTCCATTCTAAATCTGGCTGGCTGTCCTGGCTCAGCTTGATCCCATGTCAGGTCGTACTCAAGAATGAACTTTGTGAAAGCGACTTTTAACATTCGGACTGCAAGAAATCGACTAGGACAGGCGTGATTTCCGTATCCAAAGCTAGATTCAACTTATCAGCCTTAATTCGTTTCAATACTAAGTGGCTACTTTACCTCAGATTGGTTTTACCCGAATGCGAAGCAGCTTATATGTTCACTCCATCCTGGCGCGCATCCTTACTCGCCAGTCTGATGTAACGAAATCCATCGAACTCCAGAGGATCTTTGATGAAATCGCTATCTCGTTGAATTGACTCTGCTAGGAGAGCAATTCTAGTTCCGATCGGAAGAGTAAGTCCGTCCGAGAATGTAAAGGGGACCTTTACGACAGTGCGTGTTGCGTTTACTTTGTAGGAGTTAGATAAGGATATAACACTTTTAGACAATGGAAACTGGTGTTTGCGTACGCGAAAAGGTAGGATACAGCCTGTTGACCTCCCGAATATAACTGTCTTGCAGAGGTAACAACGAAAATGCCTTCTCGGTCCATCCGTATTGAGCTATTGCTGCCTCAGCCTCTTTCCGCAAAGGGTCCAGACAACTAGTATGCTCCAGGATACTGAATACCATCTGTGTCAAAGATGATCCAGGTGAGTGACCCGCGGCCCAGACAAGTTGTATCAATTCGCTGGATATATGCCACAATGGCGGGGTTTTCTCCTGGAGGATGTACAGTCAGAACTGCCCATGCACCTGCTCCATAGCCCCAGCGTGTAGAGAGGTCTCACGGCAAATTTTGAGCGTCAACCCAATGATTTCTCTTCGCCTTCCCCGTTCCTTTCGAGGGAAGTCTGAGTGACTAGCGACGGCAGAGCTGTTTTTGATCGGTCATAAGCTCGGTTCAATGTATCACCGAACAAGCTTTGCCAATTTGCAGCCGGAGAAATTCTTGGTTCTCCCACAGCAACAATACGAAGCCGGGGATCTGCATACAATGTTGACAGATCTACTGATTAAACAGCAAGTGCTTGTAACATGGTACCCGCTATACCTTGCAAAGCATTTCCCCAGATATATAATGATCCTGCCCTTGTGAATGGGACATGGCGTTGTTCTCGGAACATATCCCAACCTTGAAGCTATTCTCTCTGGAAGTTTTGCTGCAGCCATGAGGTTCCGTAACATTTTATACGTTACTTACCTCTCCTTCATGACATCAAGTGTCAAGGGGAAATCATTGTGGTCAAGTACCCCAGCTTCATGGGCAGACGTTATCCGACAAACATATCCTATCGGAAATGGTCGATTAGGGGGTACGTTCAGTATTTGAATCGTTAATTGCTTCATATTAAAACCAGTCAGCTATGCCTTCCGGCCCTCCTGGGGCCGAGAGTGTTGTCTTGAATATTGATTCTCTATGGTCTGGAGGCCCTTTCCAAAGTTCTGTGAGCTTCAATCCTGGGACTCGGCGCCTTACCTGCTGGCTAACCTCAATCAAGTCATATACCGGAGGGAATCCCAATCTCGACAAATCCAAGTACCTGCCTGGAATCAGAGACTGGATCTTTCAGAATGGATCAGGAAGTGCGCACCCCAACTCTTACATCCTCACCGTCTCACAGCGTCCGAGATTTGGCTAATTTAAAAAATCTAGATGTCTCAAGGCTCCTTGGCGCTGCCGATAACTACGGATCTTACCAAGTATTTGCCAACATCTCAGTAGCCATCAACGGGGTCACATCAAGCACCAAGTATAACAGGTCGCTGGATCTAAGTTCCGGAATCCATACCACCGTCTATACAGCGAACGATGAAAATATCTATACCTCAAGCATATATTGCACCTACCCAGACCAGGTCTGTGTTTACGATATCTCATCAAATGGCCCACTACCAGAGATCACAATCGATTTCAATAATCAGCTTACGGACCGCTCATTGTTTCATGCCACTTGTGCTGACCAGTTTGTTCGTTTGACTGGAGCCACTCAATTAGGCCCACCAATGGGTATGAAATACGATGGCATCGCTCGGCTTATAGCTCATAGCGGAACGTCTCGTTGCAGCAACAAGACGACAGGAAAGCTCGTTGTCCAAGTCGATTCTCGTACCCGAAAGCTCACCCTGGTCATCGGAGCCGGCACCGATTATGACTGGAAAGCGGGCAACGCAGCATCCAGCTATTCGTTTAAAGGCGCAGACCCCGGGCTGTATGTCGAATCAGTTACGACTGCAGCATCTAAGAAGTCTGAGAATGATCTGAGACAAGCCCATATTTCGGATTACCAAAACCTAGCAGGACAATTCGAGCTAGATCTCCCAGATATTGCAGCCTCTGCAGGTATCGAAACATCAGCCATCATCCGTGGTTATAGTGCCAATGGGACTGGAAACCCGTATCTCGAATCACTCATGTTTGAATACGGCCGGCACCTCTTCATCTCTTCGTCACGAGATAACAGCCTGCCGCCCAACTTGGCAGGCAGGTGGAGCGAAACCCCCACTGCTGCTTGGAACGCCGATTATCATGCTAATATCAATCTGCAGATGAATCATTGGGGTGTTGACCAGACCGGACTGGGTGAACTACAGGTAGCTCTCTGGAATTATATGCAATATACTTGGATGCCGCGAGGTACTGAGACAGCGAAGCTACTATATGGAGCGCCGGGTTGGGTGACCCACAGCGAGATGAACATCTTTGGTCGTAAGTTTCGGTCCCTTCCCTGTGCCATATCAAGTAATGCTTACTGTCCACAGATACGGCCATGAAGGGCACGGCACAATGGGCGAACTACCCGGCCTCTGCAGCATGGATGATGCAACATCTCTATGACCACTTTTCCTACTCCCAAAATATGACCTGGCTCGCCGAGCAAGCTTACCCAATTCTGAAGGGGCACGTTCAGTTCTGGCTTTCCCAACTCCAAGATGACAAATTCCTCAATGATGGCACACTCGTTGTGAATCCCTGCAACTCCCCCGAACACGGCCCCACCACATTCGCCTGCACACACTTCCAACAGCTCCTGCACCAAATGTTCAAGAACACGCTTTCCCTCATCCCATTACTTCCCTCTCCCGATACCTTAGATCTGGAGCTCGCTTCCTCCCTCACCGCTGCCCTCTCACGCCTCGACAAAGGCCTCCACATCTCCACCTTCGGCACCCTCAAAGAATGGAAACTCCCTGACCGTTACGGTTACGATTTCTCTAAAGACACGCACCGCCACCTCTCCCACCTTGTTGGCTGGTATCCGGGACACTCCGTCTCCTCCCTCCTCTCCGGCTACACCAACAGCACCATCCAATCCGCCGTCCGCAACTCTCTCCTCAATCGAGGACCCGGCAACGGTTCCGACGCTGACTCTGGCTGGGAGAAAGTCTGGCGGTCCGCTTGCTGGGCGCTTCTAAATGATACAGAGCATGCACATTATGAGGTGAGGTTTGCTATCAGTGAGAATTGGGCGCCGAATGGGTTGAGCATGTATAGTGGGAAGCAGAAGCCTTTTCAAATTGATGCGAATTTCGGGCTTGTGGGCGCAATGCTGGCTATGCTTGTTGTAGATTTGCCGGGGATGAGCGAGGTGGTCTTAGGGCCGGCGATACCTGGAAGTTGGGGAGATGGAAATGCGAGGGGTTTGAGGTTGAGAGGCGGTGGGAGCGTGGATTTTGGGTGGGATAGGGAGGGGATGGTGAGTTGGGTGAAGGCTAGTGGAGAGGTGAAGGGGAGAAGAATCGTGAATAAGGCTGGGAAGGTATTAGCAGAGACCTAGATAGGTCAGGAGAGGGACATAAGGGGTCGCATCACGTGGGCCTCCTAATCCTTCCAATCATGGTACATAAAGGGCTTTGCCGCAATAGCTCCGCACACTAGCGGCCTACATTCCAGAATCCGATTTCGCACATATATTTCTTCTGTCTTCTATTCTATTTCATTCATTCATCTACACATAAACCGCTTTCACACGCTAAACGGCCTCGAAATCATCGACGACATCATCAATATCCTCCTCTGCTCCAGCAAACTCGTAGCCGCCGCTATTCTCATAATTCTTCTCGGTCTATTTATCGCCCTCGTTGGCTGAACTAGTATCGCCGTCGAAAGGCTGGGATCATGTTATTACAACAGGTCTGCTGGAGTCGATAGACTCCATTGAGATTGATATTACGAGAAATGATGCCAGTTTAAATACGTGATTGTGCAAGATCAGCCTCTGGATTGCTTTGTCTAATAGGATAAGGGTTGAAGCTTTAGATGGCTAAAATCACTCACAAGATACACTTAAATGCAGGTGTTTACTATAAAGAGTGAATCTCGAACAATGTATGCTTTAGGACCGCACCGAACCGGCTCAGTAGAAGGCGGTCTAGGTGAGGCTGGCTTGAGTGTATCGAGATTAGGTGATGTTTCTTTGGATAGTGCTGACGCGGACGAAGTTGGCCGAAAACGCTGTTTTGGTAAGCCTTTTAAACAAAAGGGTGATATCGCGTTTTCTTTCCGCGCTACCAATATTCCGCAATGATGACAGCGTCTTGGAATATGAGGATAAACACAACCCTTGACGCCAGATGGCTTGCGACTGAGATAAGAAAGAGGTTGAATAGGATAACCAATTGCGCCAATTACTCTATGCAGGGACAGGGTGAACACGCAGCACACCTCAGCAAGCAGAAACTATGATTGACTAATATCCCGTAACATGCATGTCAAAGAATGAAGCCATTTGCCATCTTATCTTGCTTGGCAGAGGGATAGAATAGACATACTTATACATATTGAAAATATTCATCTACACATAAATTAAACATCACCGTCTGCAGCTGCGCCAGTTCCAGATCTGTATGATAATTCAGTATCGTCGCCCCTCCGAAATGGAGTATTAGCGTGACGGCTAGCTGATAGACGCTCTGTCCAAAAATCATCTCCCACATCGGGTTAGTGATGAGCGGCGAAGTCTCTATTATATGATTCACGACACGCAAAGTTTCAATCAGGATCATTTCCTTATACTATTGGCTAGTTGTGTCTATACTTTGCAGAAATTGAGGGCTGGGACCAAGGCTGGAGATTGCGACTAGTAATCATCTCCGCGGCTGATGACTTCCTTCCCATTGCTATGTAATAGGATTGTCTTTGCAAAGAATTAGCGCTCAAGATCCGAAGGGGGGGTTTTTCTTTGGCACAGTAGGAGAGACTCACGTGCTCAAACTGGGCTGTGTAAGAGCCCTTTATATCACTGAGTGGAGCATATGACTCGACAATTCCGTTATCAAGGAGACTCTTCATCTATCAAATCAATCAGTATACTAAGAAGCCACAATAATTCAGGTTAACTAACCCCGAGATGATAGTTCTTCACTCCAAGACGCTCAAGATAGCGGCGACAGAACACCAGAGTCCTGAAATTGGAATCGATAGTTTTGAGGAGCGACTTTGCGGACGAGAGGTGGAGATTTGCTCCCGAGATGTCGGCATTTCTCCCATAGCCATAGATTCCTACCTACATTCGAAGATCAGAATACAAATTCTGACACAAAGATTCGCTGTAAGGTCTGAAACTCACATCATCGCTCACACGTCCTTTGCCAGTACTCCCGAAGGTCTCAATGGCGAACACCTCTCCTTCCTCCATCTTGGTACGGCTGGAGTTCTTGACAAATGGCACCTGCTTGTCTCCGTGAATGCGATACTGCTTGATATCATGGCCGGTGATGCCTCGAACCGCTTTCACAGGGAACGTCTTCCCTCCCATCTCAACCTCGTAGCTCTCCATGACCTCCTGGATGGCGGCACCAATATCACTCATCCTCGCATCAACACCTGCTTCCTATTCAACAATTCAGAAATATTCCACACAGTAAGGTAAAACAGAACACACCTTGACACCGGTATTTGTAGCCTCCTTGACGGCCACGAGAAGGTTGTCATAAACCGGATCAAAAGCAACGGTAAATGCACTGTCAACAATTCGTCCATTGACATGCACTCCAAAATCAACTTTTAACACATCCTCCCTCCCTAAAACTACCTCCTTGAAGCCAGGATTAGGCGTGTAATGCGCAGCGATATTATTCAGGCATAGCCCAGTGGGGAATCCCATCCCAGCTTGAAGCCCATCGCCACTTTCAAGTCCATCATGGCCTGTGAGAGCATAAACACCATCTTCAATCGCTTCAGCGATGGAGAGTAAAGTAGCACCAGGTTTGATGAGCTCTTTTTGGGCGTGCTGACGCACTTGCCGGTGGATTTCAGCAGCCTGGCGATAGTCGGAGAGAAAATTGTCATCCCAAAGGCGTGAGTTGTAGCGAAGCTCCTCAGCAGTGGTTCGAGAGGTGTTATCGTCCAGGTTGGTGTAGGGTGCAAGTTCTCCCGGCGGATACTCTCCCGAGGGGAAAAGAGTAGAGAAGATTACGCGAGGTGGGGAAGGCTGTTTCAGTGCGGGGAGTGCGGCAGTATCTTTAGCCTTCTTCTTCTTAGATCTTTTCCGATTCTTCTTCTTTTCTGTGAAGGTTTCAGTGCATGAAATAATAGAAATATCAGATAGGGTCTAGGAGGTAATGTGTTTTTTTGACTTAATAAATTCAACGTACCAACGTCGGCAACTGAAACACTCATCCTGGGAGCATCTCCTTCAATATCATTGTCCTCGTCCTCGTTTCCGATGATTCCATGGTCCCGACCAGCGAAAGCAGAGCCCCAGTTGGCGAGATTTGCTTTTGGGTCATTGGTTGGTTTGTGCTCGTTGGAGTCGGATGCTTCCACGTATCAGCTCATTTCTGAAGTTAAGGGAGTAGAAGAGTACCATCAGGATTCTGCTGATGACCATCGGGGCCTTTGGATCCCATGTTGACTTTGAGGTGCTTCTCATGGACTTCTACAACTGTGGTGAATGTGGCTGCTGTTTGAAGATTTCGGATAGGAGTGAGAATTTATATCCCAAGGCGCGCCCTTCGTCTGACAAGTTGTGGCCTGAGGCGACAAAGATAGAAAGGGGCCGAAAAGAGGGGTAGGGAGACACTTCAAAATCCATACGACGTACTTTCCAAAATATATGAAAAAGAGAAACATAAATCATGGGAATTAGCATTTTAGCTGGGTATATGAGGTACCCCTTCATTCATGTGAATCAAGTGACATGATTACCCAGCCTTCTGCCCCACCACCACAGTTGTCGGTTGAAAGTCACGTATGTGGTGGCAATTCAGCTGTACAGGACTATTCAGCAATTCAGGGGGCGAAGTGGCAATAAGCGTATTCTCATGTCTATATATACAGCCAGATTGGTCGCTGGACCGACCTCTTCAGACTTCAATTCAGATCTTTGCAAATCACATGACCTTGATAACTGCTCTCTTCATCTGACAACAGTCACCAGCGGAAACACAGGATCCCAACCCTCATCATAATGTTTCTGCCTCACCCTTGGCCTTTCTAGCCCTCAGCAGCACCCCCGGAACAATGGTGTCGGTTAGCACGATATTAATATCATTGCTAGTAGCGTGAATCAATTGCCGTCTTATATTTTCGTCTGTCTGAATAAGAGGATGTCCCTAATCCTGTATTTATAGAGAATATAGCCCCTGTACAGTCTAAAGGCATCTACTGTAGCCTATAGGCTACAGTGATCCTTCAGTACGTGCCTGCTACAGCCTAGTAGGCTACAGTAGTCGTCCAGGTAACAATAGAAGTAAAAAGGGCAGAGAGCCGTGTAATAACACGTGATTTTCAACTGACAAATGGAAAACGCTGCCATTCCGACGGAAATGTGCGCCGCGCTCACCCGCTCCGCACCAGCACCCACCACTCACCTGAGGTGGGTAAGCTGGGTGAGCAGTGCTGCCCTACGCTGGCGCGGAGCGGGTGAGCGCGGCGCACATTTCCGTCGGAATGGCAGCACATCAGAATGAAAATGTGCAGGACCACGTGGAAAACGTTCACTTGAAATATCAAGCCGCAAATGAGAGGGCCATTTGTCACCATCCTGTCTGTAGATCTGAGGGCCTGGTTCTCAACGACGTGAGCCTTTCCAAGAATCACGTGACGAGAATCCACGGTATCACACTTCGGGAGCCGCGGTATGTTGACTCGAGATAAGAGGTGCTTGCACTTTAGGAACATATTACCGTATAGGTCTGGGCGGTTAATTCTAGGGAGGCGTTCGCGCATTGCAGAGGTAATCTAGATGATTCTTGTTCTCCTTTTATTTCCTTTTGTGCATTCCTTTGCATGTCGAGCCGCTATTTCGCTCGCATTATCGGACAGGGGCGATTGGGTGTTATGGGTCGATTTTGCACAATTCGGTGCAAAGAGTTAGATATGTTTTGGCAATTTCTTTGTATTAAATAGAAAACGTATCTCACTGCATCTATCGCGTGATTATTTGATCGTGGAGATGTATTCATCATTTTATATTTCATTGCTGCTAAAGATAAAAAGCGCAGAATATATTCAGTCGTAATCAGAATCGTTCTTCTAATAAGGATCCCTTCTTCTTTAATGTTCCACCAATTCCTCTTCTATCTCTCATTCTCATCATTTCGTCATAGTAATCGTCCTCCATATAGTCGTCGTACTCATCAAAATCCTATTCTTTAAGGCGGGAAAACGATATCCTAGGTGTTGAAGAAGGGACAGAAAGGAGGGTTGACAGCGACTGCTGTCTCAAGAATGTGTTCAGGGTACTGAATGAATTTGCTTGATATTGCATCAAGACGTCATATATGTGAACGGCGCTGCTCCCCGTGACCGACCTGTGAATATTTTCTATGTCCAAAAGCTCTCATAGGCTTATTAAGAGGCTGGAAGGATCAGATGGCATCCTGTATCTTCGACGTCGTATATGCAGATGATCAAATCGAACCAGGATACTGTTCTTAGACAGTTGCCGAGGGGTTGGATCAGGGGTGATTCAGTAGGCAAAGGACCTGCCCCTATCACTTACCCTTCTTACATGAGGTTACTCGGACTAAGATACACCAGTCCACTAACTTGCATGATAACATTTTTAGGTAGACGGCTTTCGCTTTCGATTGGTAGCACTGGCGGCCGAAAATACGGTACCGGCTTTGCGGTCTCCGGCCTCTCAAAAGTCTGAATTTTATCACAGTCCGCACTAACAAGTAGAAGGTGAGCCTGCAGGATCTTTGAAGCTGCCAGCACCTAAACAGAGATTCTGTAAGATCGTCCGCACTAACAAGTGGATTAATGACCTGGAAAATATTGTCAAAGAGACTGAGATAGTGATCTGAAACTGTCAAAGAGTCTAATATGCTGATGTCAGCGTCCCTTAAGTACATAATGGATGGGGGTATTTTATCTCGCATCACGAGTTCTACAGTATGTTTCGTACTCAATTAATCTTCGGTATTTTGGCTGACATGATCAGCGGCCTAAGAAGATTCTAGAACATTATTCACATATGTGAAAATGAGGATAATTAAAGATGGCCCCTACGACCCCCAGAAGACAAAGTTATTGAATATTATTATAAACTTAACTAATATCCTTATAAAATTTAATGTCTAAGGGGAGATTATATAGTGATGACTGAGTAGGAAATATATTTTGCAAGAATTGTATAAATAGCTTGTTGAGAGAGCACGTAGTTTCTGAGGGTAATAAGCAATAAATAATATATTAACCTATTTAGATGATCTAAATAATGAATATAAAAAGGCCCAATACTCGTATTCAGAGCCAAAGTCTACGGCCAATTATTACAATAATTCGAGTTTCCAGTTGCTTGACAATGGAGCAAATTATGCGACGTCTGTGTATCTGATATACCGGAAAACGGCTCGCAAGATGACGTTGCTGAAGACGAGACGTCAACACAAAACCCTGTGTTGGACGGGTTTTGATTGTCTTGGAAATCTGTAAAATTTATTAGCATTGTCCCAAAATCCCGTAATCAAAAACGGACAAAGGAGAGAATGAGGAGAATGGGAAAAGCAGAAAGGGGGGAACTTACTCAAACGACTGGTATCCGTCCCATCCCTTGTCATCGTGATAATTAACCCCTTGATATTACACATATTAACAAATTCTTGGGACAGGGTGAATTTATCGGCCGTCAACACAAAATTCTTCGGGGGATCCTGGATATTCCCTTGTCCATCCTCGACCGTCACTTGATAGGGGAATGCAATATTCGGATTAGCGATCTTCGTGCAGGTATCAGCGGAATCCGGAACGATGTAGTTCTCGTCTAGGCCTGCGAAACTATCTGTTTGGTCGACGATCCAGAATCCGCCCGTGGGCTGCGGGGGGGCTGTTGTGGTTGGTGGAGGAATTGAGGATGATGAGGTAGGTGTAGGTGGAATACAGTCTACTCGACCTGTAACTGTTACTTCAAAAATGACGATGCCTAAGTTAGGAGCCATCTCAAGCTCTAGATCGGTTCCAGTTGGTGCTTGCGAGTTCGTCCAGTTGAAGGAGGAATCCCCGCCACTACCAGAATTGAGGGCTGGCCCTCCATCTTGGTTTACTTGCCAAGCGGCGATGTCATCCTAAGACGAACCAGGTAGTCAGTCATTGAACTTATGTCATAAGGTGTGTTTTTGTGACGTACCGTGGGATTACTCGGCCCACCTAGCTCCACTTCCCAAAAGCCAGCTTGGTCGGCGATGGGAAGCTCTATGTTCAAAAATGGAGCCCTGGAGGGTAACGTAACCCCCTGCGAGGTCAGGAATTGCTGCAAGCCCGGCTGTTGGCAGGTAGGTGTAGCTTCAGGTGCCGTGAATGTTATGAAAACGTCGGGCACTGGAGTGGATGATGTGGTTGGACGGGTTGTGGTGGTGAATATCGTTGGAGTAGTCGTAATCGAGGTTGCCCTAGAGGTCGAAGGTTTCGACGTTGAAGACGCGGAGGTCGAAGAGGAAATACTGAATCCATCATTCGGGCCGTAGGCCGGAAAGCCATCGTCGATGCACAGGCTGCTTGCACATGGGTCAAAGTCATCGTTAGGACAAGCGAGATATCGGTACACAGCAGCATCCAGGAAGCTCCCTCCAGCTGGGAGCTGCCTTTTCTTACGGAGCCTGGCTGGCTTTGGGGCAACTCGGGCGTTGAATTGTTTATGATCCCCGGTTGCTAGTTCAATTTGGGTGTTGTCCTCCAGCGACAGGCTGTCATTTGTAGCGATGGTCACCGATCTTCGAAATGGAACCTTTAAGGCAGTCGGAGGGTCTATACACTTTAAGTTGGCCCCATTGGTGCCGGGATCATCTCGGCCATTTGGTACACCAAACTCGATATCATCAACCGTATTCTTGAATAGCTGGTCGGATGTATCAAACACCTTGAGCCCCGGCGAAGGGTTGAGGCAGTACTGAGGCGGCAGATTTGCAAATCGGTCAGTACTCGGGTCGGGGTTTGGACCTTTCTGGAATATCTTGACTAGTGGCTTGCGGTTAGGAGCTCGATCAAACCATGGGTCCCAATTTTGTTGGCCGCCACCTGTGGCCACAACCTTCTTTGCCTGAGTTACAAGGGTAAAAGCAATACCTGCATATTCAGGGTTAGAGAAGTGCTACCAAAAGGGGCTCTTATGCTCACCATAAGGCTGTGCGCAGGTATTATGATCTGTACTGTCCAACAGATACGCGTCATCGCCAGTTCCAGCTGGAAAGGTTCCTGAAAATTCCATGCCTACGAACTTGGTCAGTCGAACGCCATACATCCACGATCTTGAAGGACTCACAATAGATGAGCCCTTGTGCTGCGGCTGAAGTTGTTCCCCCTGCTGCGATGCCAGCTTGCCTGTAGAAGGATGCGAGATCATTGCCGGCATCACCATTCTCCTTTTGAGGGATCAACCTGTTCACTGCTCGAGTGTTCATGACATTATTCCTGGGCAAATTACGTGTAGGATCTCCACTTCCAAATGGATACTCTTCAATCTGGCATCCGAAAAGACCCCACCCTTCCCTTTGCTCACCCCCATTCATGATTTCTTGAATCGAAGAGTATCCTACAGTACCCTCTACACCCTGCTTACCACCGTACCAAAGGGAAGTGTCATGTTTGTCGCTACCATGAACGTATGTTAAGATGGATGTCCGTCCACGCTCAGTTATAGCGGATCGAGCGTTTGCGCAGACGTTTGGAAATCGGTCACCGTCGCAGGTATATGTAGTATGGCACACTCCATTTTGAGGAGGATTATTGGGATAGAATGGAGGCGTGTTTGGAGCCGGGCAAGTCTTAGCGCGCTTTTCTAATTCTTTCCGAAACAATCTGCTTGTGCTGAAAATTGGGCAACATGTCTTTGCTATATCGAGAACCGTCTGAGTGTCCGTTGGATCATCATCAGCATCTTGCTGACAGGCTGAGAGTTCATCCGTCCCAAGTAAATCAAATAATTGATTCGTGAGGTCGCAACGGATTGTCTGAGTGCTAATGTCCCAGTATGGAAAGTTGCCATTAGAACACTCCCCGACGCTCTGATTGAGGTCAGGATCACACGATTCATCTTCTGGTCCATCGGGGTCTGTATCCGGCTCTGGATCGCAGATGCCTCCAGGACAGTCGACTGGACAAATACCTCCAGGGCAACCCGCTGGGCATACGCCAAGTGGACACCCTGGAGGGCAGACACCGCCGGGACAGCCCGGTAAACATATACCTCCAGGACATAGCGGAGGGCAGACTCCACCTGGACACGGGACTGGAGCGCATATACCAAGTGGGCAGCCTGGTGGACAGACGCCTCCGGGACAGCCTGGCAGGCAAACCCCAAGGGGGCAGTTTGGGGGACAGACACCAAGAGGACAACCAGGTGGGCAGACTCCTCTTGGGCAGCCCGGATTCTGTGGATCTATTCCTCCCACCGGAATACTGGTAGTGGTTGAAGTTGACGATGTAGTGGGTGCGCTCGGCAGTATGACACTTCCAATTGGCACAGTAGTGCCTGGAAACGTCGTCACGACCTGAATAACAGTGGAGTCAGTAGAAGTCACGGTTGGGATAGGGCTGTGCCTGATTGTACTTACTCCATCCGGCTCAGTTATTGTTTGTGGAGGAATGATTATAAACGATCCACTTGTTGAAACAGGCTCTGCCGGCTCAGTTATTCCGGGAAATGTGGTCACAACTCCATTAGGCTCGGTCGAAGTCCTTGGAGGGATGATTATAAACGATCCGCTTGATGAGGTAGAAGCAGGTTGGGTAGTAGTAGGTCGAACAGATTCAGTGGTACCAGAAATGGTTGTCAAGNTNCCATTAGGCAAGGTTGANGTTNNGGGAGGGATTGTGGTTAAAGATNCAGAAGANGATGGCGATATAGGCTCAGTNGTACCAGAAATNGTTGTCAAGCTGCCATTAGGTAAAGTTGAGGTTGTGGGAGGTATCGTTGTTAATGATGGCCCTGTAGTAGTTGGAGATGTAGGTGAGAGAGTCTCTGTGGTCCCTGATATTGTAGTTAAAGAGCCATTAGGTTCTGTCAATGTGCTTGGCGGAATTATAGTGACAGAGAAGCTTGACAATGGAGAGCTTAACGTCCCACTCGCTCCAGAGGTAGGCGGGGGCCCGTTCCCCCCAGTGGACGTTGTAGGAAGGCCCGTGCTCTCAGAAACAGAATTTGTGCTTCCAGAAATTAAGGTTGAAGACCCGTTTGGCAAAGTAGACGAAGTTGGTGGGTTAGTGTTAACTAGTGAACTGGAGGTTGTGAAAACCAGTGAAGTGGAGGTCGTGTCAACCAATGAAGTGGAGTAAATTAACGAAGTAGAAATCGGAGCTCCGGGGGAAGTTTCCTATTTGTAGCTTATTAGCACGTATCGGTCAGTCAACAAATTTCAACACTCACTGTACACTCTATACTAGAGCTATTTCCAGTTTCCGACGGGGGCAATGTTGTCTGATATGGGCCACATGCATAAACACCCTGAATTTTGGGTGCATTGATGGGACAGAGGAAATTTTCTGTACAAGCATAAAGACTCGGGTCATAGCATTGCGGGAAAGCTGCATTTACGCCATGCCACGGCGCCTCTAAGCGGGTTGGGTCTTGAACATCGCAAACTAGTAGTCCGGCGCCACATTCAATATTGCCAGTGGTTCTCTCTGTATAACATGTCAAATGAGTCTCTTGAAACTAGAGTGGGATACTCATACTAGCTATGTACTGCTCACTGGCTGTCACAGACAGCATTAGCATATACACCGGAAATATTCCAGACATTAGCATATTGTAAGTATAGAACTTTATGATGGAATGCAACTCTAACTGGTGCAAGACCTAGGGGGTGCTTGGGCTACTATAAATCACATAAATCATGTAGGATGAGGTGAAGTAGAATGACCATTGAGCCCTTGCCAACTTATTCGTAAGCTTCTTAACCAATACATGCCAGGTTTAAACGTTATGATAATAGGTAATATGAGAAGCAGAGATCAATAGCGCCAGGTTCGGCTATTATTGCATACATGCGTGAGAATCTGAGATAATGCGGATATCAAGTGGTAGTACAGAAAATATAAAATTGTGTGTTAATCGAGATTTGGGAGGGTGTTCAAACAAGATTAACCCCCGCGCTCAACCCTGTATCAGCATGCGTGTCTGAGTCATACACTGCAGAAATCTTGGAAGTTTAAACATTTCTCGGGTATCATAACGTAAGATGCTGATTAAGAGCAGTGAGAGTTTACTAATCACCATAGGGCCTCGTTGGGGGAAATGCAAAAAAACGGTAAACGAGTAAAACACTCAGAAACAGTGGACCTTGTGTAACGTAATATAAGATTCGTATGCTTACTTTGCAGTATTTTCTAGACTCACACAGCGAATAGCCTACTTCCAAGCCAATAAAAAAACAAGAATGATTACTCTGGCAAGATAACGTAAATAAGATGCATGGAAATGGACGCTCGCTGAAAAGTAACACTTGATCACGTGCAATACACAAAATCAAGCGTATCGTAAAATTTTGATATACCTAAGCTTTCATTGCCCCACGGCATGTGAGGGATATTTAAATCTAGAACCCAATCGCAATAAAGCAAATAATAAATAAACAAGATTATAAATAAATTATTATTTATTTGTTATACCTTATAAGCGCAATGTCAAAAACGATAAATATGTCTCACAAGTTGTGGGACAATGAGAGTTTATATTCTAAGTGCGGTACTTAACCATCACAAATGCACACTGTGCTAACAGTATCACGCAGACAAGAATATCTATTTGAATACGAGACATTTATCTCTCGTACCATGACAGAATCGCCGACCAAGGCGCCCTGAAAATGGTCGCTAAGCGTAGAGGAAGTGAACACTTAATAGGAATGCATCTCATTAGGGTTACAAATCGAAGTAGCATTTTAGATGTGAACAATAGCAACTACTTGACTCAGTCCGCGCTTCTTTTAAGTTCCCTCTTCTTAGACACTGACGTTTCAACGAATCGAGCAATCTCCTCTAACAGGCCCCGCCAAGCGAGAAGTGACATGACCGCCGCCAGCCGTGACACGATTTGGCGACGAACGAGATGCTCAATTACGAACCAGGTGCAGAGGTGGTGATATGAGGTTCCATATTTAGTGGAGTTGTTGTCTAGGCCAAATGCACGACGTTTGACTAGGAGACAGAATGACAAGTATGTGGTAATGAGAATTTGATCGCAGTAGTGTGCGATCTGGCTGGTTATATTGGGTGGGTCTATATTGAGCTTAGGGGCGTATGATGCGGTCAGCTCTGGTGGAGTATCTTGCAAATGAGCGAACTTAGAGCGGAAGCGGTGGCTTTGGGGAATCTGTTAGCGGATGCGCAAGGGCGGAGAGTAGACGAGCTCGAAGACTAAGGGGAAGAATCAACGTACAGTTTCCATATGGCTGAAAGGATCTCAAAGGTACGCTCGATGGCTTGTGTCGCCCTGAGTTTTGGGGGCCACCAGAATGCATTATGATCCTTGGCGGATTTCTGTCTATGAACCTGGTGACCTGGTTATGAGAGTTAGTGGCTCTGGTGTTCTATACGTATTGTCAAAGACGAGTTGCCTCACCATCAATTACAAATAAAGTTGAAGCTTGCCGTCTCACGCCGCCGCTGCAGGTAGCCTCGAGCTCAAGTTTCAACTCCTTTAGTACTGAGTCGTTTTTAGATAACCCGTCCCAGTCTGGGAATGAGCGGTACGAGGTCGAAAGAAAGCATGCACTAGCGGCGTTGTAAAGGCGGAAGCCACTATCGTGATAGGGGTCATAGTCGAGACTCCAAGTTGAATGCAAGGGGTCGGCAGAGGAGGAAACGCTTTGGGAGGGTTAGTGAGTGTAGTGACATTGAGGAAGTGGGGTGGGTGGAGGAGAAAATGCAACCTAACGCGCCACCGCTGAAAGACATCACCCGGATCATGCTCGAGATTCAGTACACTATCAACAATACTTTTCTTCCCCGCCTCAACGCCAAGAAACCCACCGGAAGTCAAGCTTCTCAAACGAATATGTTCCCTCGGCCAGATATAGCCGGTGATGGCCTCGTTGAGGGGATTGTAGTCATCCTTTTCCATGGCTTGTTCCAAAGCCCATAACTCTAGTTTGAATTAGAGATTGCACATTTGAACTAGGCGGTTGCAGAGAGCTCACCAACTCGGCGAATCTGATCAGAAAAGATAGCCCGGTGCGTGAAATTCAAGATTTGATTGGCTCGACCGACTGGAAACGGTACGGGATCCCTGAGCCTTGCTGGAACAGGGAGGAAGGTACTATGGTTTTCAAACCAAGCCATTGAGTCGGTCCAGAGGAAGCCGGCTTGAGGTATATACAATGAAATTGGCTGTTCAGGGATCAATGCATACCTGTAACATCGGTGAGCTATACCGGCATTGACGGGATTGGTAGGCATACTTTGGAATACTCAGTCTACCTTTAGGTAATTCTTTAAATGGGTGTATTGTAAGTTGTCGAGCTGTGCGCCGTGCTGATGGGGAGAGGTAGCGCAAATTATAGTTGCCTCCGGCTTTTTGTTCGGATGTTGGATATGCGAGAGTAAAGGCCGCAATCACAATACACGAAGACACTGCTGTAGTATAGAGGAATTGTCGAAGAAGGTTTAGTGATACCCGAAGCTAAGTGCGTGCATGTTAGGGATGGACTGAAAGCAATATCGCCACTAACGAAATCAACTAACCACTGAAGCACTTGGATTCTCTAACATTCTTAGCGCGGCAGTGATCCTTTGTATAAAAAGCAAGATAAATAAAACAACAGGGTCATTATTCCGCCAGCCGAGCATCATGGCCGCAACGACCCAAATCTCTGCGGGAACATAACAAAAGGGTTGTGCAAATGTATGTGGGAGGAAAGCAGTTGCTGCGGCTATGACGAGAAACAGATCTGAGCACTCACTGCTCAGGGTGACGGAATCCGAGATGCTTCTCATACCCAATGCTCCGAAAAGGGGTAACATCAACACCCCAAGACTCGGTCTGCTGAAGGCTACGGGTGCCAGGACGACCTGGCACACGATCAAAATCATGCCAGCTTGTGCCGCGAAGCTTAGCCATGCCAAGGCCGATGCATGGAGATGTGCACCCAGGTAGATGGAGAGGGGTGGGAACAGTTCAATGGAAATTTGGCCTCGGCGGAGAAACTCGCTTAGCGCTTGATGGATGTGTAAGACTGCCAGGTCGGGACCGGGGGTTTGAAGCATCATAGCTAATGTACCGAGGGGTAGGAGAATAGTTCGGAGGTATTGATTGGCCATACTGAGGTTAGTTCAGCAGGAGTGCCATGCCAACAGACTCTCTGCTCGCTCGCGGTTACGACTTATATCAACAAGATATGTCAGCGGGTAAAGCGGATGGGTATACTGTAAGGATATTGCTGATCTGCAGACGGCTACAGACAGCAGCTCACCTGCATCGCTGAATTCTTAGCGCTTAGTCAACGCAACAATTACCTATACCTCAATATCACACAGCCAGCTCATGTCAAAGTGTCCAAACTTGGTGTGTGACCACCTTGGTACAATATCGTCCATCGCTCTTGATACCATAACGCAATGGCAGACATTGACACTGCAAATGTCCAAAACCTATCAATCACTGACGCAGCCCAACAGCTCTCCACCGCTCTTGAGGAGTATCGCGAAACCGTCATAGCTTTGAACCGCGCCACGCTCACGAGAGAGCTGCAAGACCTCGATGGCGGCCCGCCCATCGACATCAACTCCGAAGATCCAGACGACGTCGAACGTATCGTCGCAGAACTCTGGCACGATAACGCGTGGACGGCGAACTTGAAGGCCCGCGTGCAAAAGGTCGAGGATTTCTTCGCACCTGGGGTTCTGTCTGATGGGACGCTGCCGCCGTACCCAGCAGAAGTCCAAGGGCGCATATTAGCAAACCTCGAGACGGCGCTGAACTCCGGCCGGGAGACCGAAGACGGGTCATCGTCAGCGCAACAGCTCGTGGTGCCGGCCGAGTATAAGACTCTGTTGACCCTCGTCGGCGGTTTGACAGGTCCTGGCCTACCCATGCATCAGGAAACCTCCGTCACGGCTGCTGTCCAGGGACTTGTGGCACGGGTGCTGAGCAGAGAGGAACTCGATGTACTGGTGCAGATCCGGCTCGGCGAGGGGTGGGAGATTACGGCGGGATGGCAATGTGGGAGTTCGATGTATGGTGGAGGCAGCTACGTTGTTTACTGCCAGTGCGTTGCAGAGCCGGCGACAGCGGGTAGTGAAGATTCCTTCGCCGAGTGGGCGTGGAGGTATCTGTTTGTGCCGGGCATGGACGAAGGTCTTGTGTTTCACAGCCTGGTGGAGTTTATAAAGGGTTATCTGGAGTGGTACCAAAATGCAAGATAGTGTTAGCGTAGTGTAATAAAGAAAGGATTACTGTTACGGTTATTAGCATGGCCAGGTACCTCTACCTCCCGGTGGGATACCCTCAGGCATCTATTGAGCCTATATACTTAGTTTACCCACCATGTAACCCTATCTAGATAGTTGTATAGGGTTGGTTCGTATGAATTTATAATACAGATTAATTTCAAATATAAGGTTAAATATAAAGTTTTTATTTAAAAGTAATCTCTATTTATTATATAAAACTTTCTTATTTAGAAGCTAATAAGTTAAGGACTTGAAAGTAATCCTTTAGCCCCTTGATCTCTCGGTCCTTTATGTGAGTAGTCACGTGATTCTAGTGCCTACGGACCCTGGTTCACTGTGCTGTACCGCTGTACTTCCGAGCCTCAGGCCCACATCCTGCACGTGATAACACTTCCTAGTCTTCGAATTTTTTATCAAAACCCATCGCATGGGCTGATCTCTCTAAACATCTTCCCTCACGTTGATTGAGAGCCTTCAAAGTCCTACATTTTCCTCTCTACTCTCCCTCTCACTCTGTAGCTCTTATCAAGCCTCTTCCCCAACAGCTTTTCTGACAGCGCTCTTGGAAGCAGATTCAAGATGGGTCAACCATCTACCCAGGCGAGCAATGCCATCATCTACCTTTCATATGGAGCTTTCTTGTATGTCAGAAGAGGCATTAAGCTGAATTGCAGTGCCCGGGATCTACACAAGGCTGTGGGCTAATCATTGTTCACTCTTTAGAGTAGTCGGCTGTTACATTGCGTGGCGACTTCGACATCAAACGAAGGTAGAATTCGACATCTTCCATTGCTCAGCCAGATTTCTCTCTTTGGGAATCACGATCTAATTGTGCCATTAGGGGGAGTATCTCTCGGGCAATAGAACTCAGACTGGTCAGAAAAACCCTCTCAGCGACCCCCCACACTTTGCCTAGCTCCTAGATTTGGCGTTGAGGTCACCAGATCTCCCGACCAAAAGGCGTCTTGAGAAGACGAGATCCTGATGGCCCATGAGTTGCCCTTTCATCTTAGAAATTTTGCTGACCAAATATAGCTTTTCCACTGGCCTTGAATTTCATCGCGTCTGGTTAGTACATCGAGCAACAACATGCTGTGAATCAAGCAAAATGCGGCAGCATGTCCAATCGCCAACCCAACAAACGCAAAGCAACCTTATGAAAGTGCTTGAGAGAGAATGTGTGAAGAGGTTCGTATTCATCACCACCGCTGTCTCTTTCTCAGAACCCTTCCGTATCAGTCTGCACTGGCTACTTGGCAATTCCAAAACGATGAGGAAGGGAACTGGGAAGGAGCAGCGCGGCTTCACTACGGGCGCCAAGTCAACACAGTTACCAGGGATTCAACCTCTACAGCATTGCATGCAGAAGAAATTCCTGGTCCTGTTGAGACGAAGCTGAGATTGCACCGTAAATACTCGATCAAGTTAATGCTTGCGTGGGAAAGTGTCTGCCGCTTTGATGATTTCCCCTTCCTTTTTCCACAAATAAACCGCTAACTGTAGACTCTCCTCGAATCAGCACTCGGATCGGGTATCTTGTTCTCATACCCTCAGCTCGCTACAATCACTGGTGTTCAAGGCACAGTCATTTATGCTATTACGTCTGCTGCCCCTCTAATGATCTTTGCCTATCTCGGGCCAATCATTAGAGCAAAATGCCCTGAAGGCTTCGTTTTGACTGAGTGGACCCGGCAAAGATATGGAGTGGTTACTGCAATATACATCAGTTTCTTAACTTGTGCTACCATGTTTCTTTACATGGTAGCTGAGTTGTCAGCTTTGCAGCAGATCATGAACGCCTTGACTGGAATGAATGGACTGCCTATGGTTATCGTTGAATGTGTTGTTACCACGATATACACTTGTAAGTTGTCAAATCTAACTTTCAAGAGAAGTCACTAAGTTCTTCGAAGCCTTGGGAGGATTCAAAATCTCCTTTATAACAGATAACATCCAAGGTGCCATGGTCATTGGTCTGAGTAAGTTCACTCATGATCTTATTTCAAAACCTACCAATTAACGTTGCATAGTTATCATCGCTACAGTTACCATTGGCGTGGAGACCAAAATTGATAAAAGCTTGATTCCATCATCAGGCTTGACAGATGCGAGCTTATTGGGATGGCAGCTGCTGTACATCTTACCTGTTGCAGTTCTCACCAACGACTTCTTCCTTTCTAACTTCTGGATTCGAACATTTGCTTCGAAGACTGATAAAGACCTCTGGATCGGTGTCTCCATTGCCACAGTCGTCACGCTCGTCATCCTCACACTCGTGGGTTCTACCGGCTTCATCGCCGTTTGGTCAGGCGCATTCGACCCAAACAACCCCGATCAAGATGGAAGTGTAGCATTCTTCTACTTGCTGGAGCAACTCCCAGCCTGGACTGTGGGAATCGTCCTGGTCATGGTCGTCTCCCTTTCCACCGCTGCCTTCGACAGTTTTCAATCTGCCATGGTCTCCACAGCTTCCAACGATCTCTTCCGCAATAAGCTTAACATCTGGTGGATTCGTGGTGCTGTCGTCGCAATCATTTTCCCTGTTGTGGTTCTTGCACTCAAGGCGCCAAGTATTCTTCAAATATACTTGATCTCCGACCTCTTCTCCGCATCATCCATTCCAGTATTAGTCCTCGGCCTCAGCGACCGCTTTTATTGGTGGCGCGGATTTGAAGTTGTAGTCGGAGGATTTGGAGGCATTTTGACCGTCTTCATTTTCGGCACCATTTACTTCGGCAATGCCCAAGATGGTGCAAATCTCATCCTTCTTGAAAATGGCCTCTACGGCAACGACTGGAGTGCTTTCGGAGCCTTCGTCGCTGCTCCATTCGGTGGTCTTCTCTGGGGACTTGCGGCCTTTGCTGCGAGAATCACCTACCAATTCGCTTACGCGAAGCTCAAGGGCGAGAGATTCGATGCCTTGGATCGCCCTGTGTACCTTGACAGAAGGGTTGAGGGCCAGCCAGAGTATGCGGACAGCACTGAGATTCATAGCGATAGCAGGGAGGGAATCGTTACTGTCGACCACAAGGGAAAGTTCTTCTAAGCTTTTTTCCTAAGCTTTGTCTTGGGGAATTGAGAACTGGTGGTAAATTGCGTACTTGGGATGAGGATGTTATTAGATTGGTGAGATGGAATAAATGTTGTAGATGAGAAGGAATTTCTTTAAGACACTCTTTGAGCTTAACACTGGCGGAAAGGAAGGTGGGCGGGGGCGGTGCAGATTATTCACAAGCTAGCATATTTAATGACTGAACATAATGGTTCTGTGTTTGAAGCAATACTTCTAGAGACCTAACTGTCTAATGCTATCTATCATCGTTTGAGTTGGTTTCTCCCCTCGATGCATCCGGCCAATAATTTTAACTAGTTATAAAAACGCAATTCTAATGACTTTCCTAGTTACTAATTTCATTTCTCCAAATCCACACCTAAATTTGCAAAGTAGTAAATAGAGCGAAAGCATACTGATATCACAATCACCATCCAATTTTGCCTTCTTAGAAGTTAGATGACTTTCTACAATTTTGTTGCGCAGCCAACAAATACAGTTTGCAATCCTACGATATGTCATTCCCATAGAAAAGGAAACCCCATTCTTCGAATCTAGAAATATCCGAGTTGACAACAAACACCTCCTCCGAACCCCGCTTAATGATATCCTGTTTC
This sequence comes from Cudoniella acicularis, assembly GCA_013054445.1. Taxonomy (NCBI): domain Eukaryota; kingdom Fungi; phylum Ascomycota; class Leotiomycetes; order Helotiales; family Helotiaceae; genus Cudoniella; species Cudoniella acicularis. The sequence goes on along the minus strand of JAAMPI010000140.1, from coordinate 2,501 downwards.
TTTTAGGAGCTTAAAAAATACAGCTGTTTCTACAGTAAAAACACGAGGTGCCACGACTAGCTGGTCTTTTGTGAATACAGAATGAAAAACATGAGAAATAGAGCTTGACGAACGAACGAACGAACAATAATCTAACAAACAACCGAATTCCAGTTTTGACAGTACTCAAGCTCTTCTGCTAGTGTAGGAGAAGGTATACTACCGTATTCACTATAAGATTAAAAGAAATTCCAGCCTCTGAAATACAATTGAAGAGGACAAACCGTTCGATTAGTCGGAGAAGGAGCACCGAGCCGCGATGAGAGCGGCAAGAGTGGCGAAAAACATGTTGATTTGCTAGCGGTTTGCCCGACTCTCTTCCTGAAGCTGTAGGTAGTATGCCTAGCTTTCTTCCCGCATGCCCTTAAATATCTCTTCTTGCCTCATTTCCTCTTACAGCTCTTCGGCCTTTGAGTGTGTGTCTGTGTAGGAGTGACCAAGGGCCTTTGTCATTGCGAGTGCTATGGTTAGTTGATTTGTTTGTGCTCGAAATCCGTGGATTGATTGATAGACGGGATTTAGGAGGAATAGGAAGATTGCCAGGTTAGGTAAGGAACAATAAACTCATAAATGCTCATATAACTCGATGACTGGTTCGATTAAGACTCATGAGATTGGGTCTTCAAGACTAGGGTTCCGCCTGAGAGGGTGGATAGCTATGAAGGTACAAAAGGGGTATGACGTGATTTGGGAATTAAATTGAACTTGAACTACTTATATAAGAAGGAAGGAAGAAGATAACGAGAAAGAGTGAATACCGGTAATAGCTCAGTTGATGACTTAATTATCTATTAATACCGTGTGCTTGTAACCATGTAGCTTACAGAGACAGCACTATTGCAGCCTCACAGACGGGGCACAATGGCATCTCAAGTTCTTCTTCATCAACGTCATCATCGGACTTTTCTGATTCTTTATCTTTGAAGATGGAAAATCTACCCGCACTTCAATCACGAGCGACCGAGAGAGCGAAATCGAAAGAGCCGACGAGCGAATAGAAGAATCAAGAAATAAGCGAATGAATGAGTGAACGAACGAACTCTAGAGTATTTTAATAGTGGCATGTAAAGTCGGCAAGAGCTAAGAGAGTGGAAGTCTTCTCCTTATCCCTCCTAGGTCTCTACTGTACACTTGTACTTTGAATCCCGGGACCACTCCGAGTAAATTGGATGGCAAAGAATCATGGAATTCTGAAGCCACCATGCAGTACCGCTAATTCAAAACTATTTATTACTTTTTACCTTGCTCGCCTGCATGCAAATTTTGCACAGAAAAGCTCAGTTTAGCTATATCCAAGCGCTTTCGAAGCATAAGTGTAGTTGGTTCAAAGATTCCATACACAAGATCTACCTATGTACATCACAACCCATCAAAACTCCTCAAAACTCCATTCTCCTCTGATCCCTAGATATCCCTACCCACCATTCCAATCCATCTTATCCCAATCTTCACATATTCCCACACACACTTCGCTATTTCGAATAGAGGCACTGGGGGATCGTTCGCCCGCGTGAGATGTAGTTGCAATAGCAAGCTGACCATAGATATGAAGGAGGCGATGGAGAAAACGGATATGGAGAGGGAGGTTTCTTTCAGAATTGCGAGGCGCGGGTGCGTTAGGTGGTAAAGGAAAGTAAGGGTCTGTGATTTTTGTTAATTGATGATCTTGGCAAGGGAGGGAGACGAACGCTGGCTATACTAATCCAAGCTGGGAGGAGAAGACGTGGATCTTCGGAGCCGCCTGAGAGGTAAAGGACCCAGGATGTTATGTAGGCATTGACGGAATTTATGGTGAGGAGGCGGACAAGTGTTGCTGGAGAGGGTTTAATTTATAATTCGGCTTCTCGAAATAAAGAGCAAGAGAGATCGTACCTTGAGGTGTGTAGTTTAAAAGCCTAGATTGCCAATAATTAATAAATATTTCCGAAATTTTGGGACAGCCATAGCAAGGGATATAACGAACCAGCGGGACATCAGACAGTCTGTGAAAAAGAAGGATAAATATGCCGATGCGCAACACTTCCAGCAATCAAATCAGCATTACATCTCTCCATTCATTTCTCACTCTGCCTTCTTGTAATTCCCAATCCTCACAAGACCTTCATCCTAGATAAGAACATACCCAAAGTACCGCCAGGAACACCTCCGTGACCCTAAACCTTCTCTCCACACTCCAAAGGCCCCCAACAACCTCCACTCCCTTCTCATCCATCAACAACTCCCCCATAAATGTAAGCGCGCATCGCAGACCCCACCATGCCGCCGGCGCGGTGCTCAGCGCGCGGCAGAAGAGCAGCGGGAAATGCCAATGTTTTTCTACTCCTAGCAAAACTGCTACGCGTGGATGTAGGACGGAGTCCTTGCGTTCGGGGTCGGCGGGATGTAAATTCGGAGGGGATTTTAAAGGGATGTTTGGCGTGGGCGTGGGAGTGTAGGACGGTGGCAGACTTCGAGGCGGAGGA
>JAAMPI010000014.1:0-99962 GCA_013054445.1 Cudoniella acicularis | reverse complement strand
CGGTGTCCATAGCAGTATTTGCTACCAGAATCTTGGCCTTCTCGAGCGTTTCGGTTGGTTGACGCCTATCTTCTTGTCTAGGATAAAGCCTTCGTCGAGGTAGGAGTCGTTCAGTTTTCCACCTGCCTTTTTGATGATCTGGATATGACTGAGATCCGAAGAGCCCTTCATCCTCAACACCGCATCGACCGCTAGCTCCGCAAAGTGATTTCGATCTTGTGCAAGGACTTTCGAGCTCAACGTTGTTCTGGCAATAGCTATCAGATCTTTCTTGAAAGCTTCGGTGTCACCACTGTGGTCCACTGCTGATTTCTCGAGGGCGGCAAGAGCTGCGTGGCTCGCTATTCTGTAGCCTTCGATGATCGTCTGGGGATGGATTTTTTTATCAACCAGCTTTTCAGCCTCTCGTAATAACTCCGCAGCTAGCACTGTGACAGATGTAGTTCCATCTCCAACCTCATCATCCTGGACTTTTGAAATATTGACAAGGACTTTGGCGGCTGCGTTGTCGAGAGCTATCGATTTGAGAATCGTGGCACCATCATTCGTGACCAGAATTTCTCCTGTTGAAGCGGACTGTAATATCTTGTCCATACCCTTTGGGCCCAGGGTAGATTTCACTTGTTTCCGTCAGTTTCTGGAGCTCCAAGAAGGCGGTAGGCTGCATACCTAAGTCTCCAACTGCAATAGCTCCCACAAATGCCGATAGACGGGCATTCTCTCCCTTTTCCTCGGTGGTCCCATCATCGAAGATCTGAGTGGGGTTGAAGGATGCCATATTGTTTCTTGGTGCTAGAAAAAGTGGTATAGCAACCTCACCGTCGCGCGAACTTCTCTCCAGGGCGACGCGATTTTTTGAAAACCACGCTAGTAGGGCAGGCTCGCCAAACTCCCACATCAAAAAACTGACTGGAATTCCACAATCGACTCAAACAACCATTTTAACTCTTCCCTGGACGTTCCCCCTCCTCGAGGCCAGGCGCAATATTCCCACGATTCCTGCTATTTTCGACGCTTCTACCGCAGCGCACAAATTACATCCCAAAAGCCCACTCACGAAGCAAGTGGGGTAAAAAATCGCAAAATCCCCTCGATCGCACTACAGCATTCTGCGACGGCACAAAATCGAGCACAAAGACAAAACGAGGCGGCAGACCTAGTCGCATCAAACCGCAACCATGGCGCCGAGTTTTGACCATTTACCGGACCCAGAGGAGGACGATTACGATGAGGAGGAGGAACTTGACTTCTCCGATTTACGAGAGAGATTTGAGGTTCAACTTGAACAAGGACTGGATACATTTGTCGTTATCGATGGCCTACCAGAAGTAACGGAGGAGACCAGACCAAAGCTGATCAAATTCTTAAAGAGAAAGCTAGATGCTGTGGGCAGGACGAGGGATGATTCGATATACATGCCTCTTGGCGACGATGGCAAATCTCACAAGTATGCAGCAGCCAAAGCTCACGAGTTGCTCTTCAGTACTGACCCAGATTAGGTTCGCGTTTGTCGAATACTCTACCCCAGCGGAAGCCGTTGCAGCATGCAAGGCACTCGATATGGTCCAGCTTGACAAGAAGCATCAGTTGAGAGTGAATAAAATGACCGACATTGATCGATTTGGCCGAGAGGGACGTATCGATGAGCATTACACACCTCCAAGAATTGACGAGTTCGCTGAGAAGGAGCATTTAAGGTCATGGCTGTCCGACCCAAGTGGTCGTGGTAGAGATCAATTTGTTATGTACAAGGATGACAGGGTTCAGGTATTCTGGAACAACGAGAAGGATGCACCAGAGAGTATCGTAGATCGTCAACACTGGACCGAGTCATTTGTGCAATGGTCGCCACAAGGCACTTATCTTACATCCATGCATCAGCAAGGTGTACAACTGTGGGGTGGACCATCGTGGACTCGACAAAAGCGATTTGCTCATCCGTTTGTCAATCTGGTCGATTTCTCCCCAGGAGAGAAATACCTTACTACTTGGTCAAATCGCCCCATTACAATTCCCGAGGAAGGTCACCCGGCGCTTTCGGTTGATGACGATGGCAAAAATTACGTTATCTGGGACATTGAGACTGGGAAGCCTCTCCGCTCTTTCACTAACATTGAGCTCCCAAGCAACAGCACAGATGAAGCGGGTCAGCCAATTAAGAGAAAGATCATCTGGCCTGCATTCAAGTGGTCCTCCGATGACAAGTACGTTGCACGATTAACGCAAGGTACTTCGATTTCCGTCTACGAGTTGCCCAAGATGGGCCTTCTTGATAAAACGACCATTAAGATCGAGGGTGTGATGGACTTTGAGTGGGCTCCAGGAACCCCCCACCGAGAGGGTGTCAAGACTTACGAACAACTCTTCTGCTACTGGACTCCTGAAATTGGCAGCAATCCTGCAAAGGTCGGGCTAATGAGCATTCCCTCGAAGGAGGTCGTCCGAACACTGAACCTATTCAGTGTCACTGATGCAAAGCTTCACTGGCAATCCGATGCTTCCTATCTTTGCGTCAAGGTCGACCGACATTCGAAGTCAAAGAAATCCCTGGCCACCAGTCTCGAAATTTTCCGCGTCCGAGAAAAGGGTGTACCAGTCGAGGTTGTAGACTCGATCAAGGATACCGTCATAAATTTCGCATGGGAGCCCAAGGGCGACAGATTCGTCATCATCACCACAGCTGAAGTCGTAGCACCATCTGCCGTTCCTCCAAAGACATCTGTTGCATTTTACTGCCCCGAGAAGGTTAAGGGTGCTGGTGTTGGCAATTTCAAGCATATCAGAACCTATGACAAAAAGAACAGCAATGCTATCTACTGGTCCCCCAAGGGTCGATTTGTCATCGTTGCTACAGTTCACTCGCAGCAGAGCTTCGATATGGAATTTTTCGATCTTGATTTTGAGGGCGAGAAGCCTGAGAGTGACAAGGACTTGACCGCGAACTTGCAATTGATGAATGTTGCTGATCACTACGGTGTAACTGACATTGATTGGGACCCTACGGGACGTTTCGTTGCCACCAGTGCCAGTATCTGGAAGCATTCCGTAAGTTAAATAGGTAACTAGCACCAATGCATAAGCTAACAAATAAATAGATGGAGAACGGTTACCACCTGTACGACTTCAAGGGAGAGCAACTCCGTGAAGAACCTGTCGAAAAGTTCAAGCAATGGCTCTGGCGCCCACGACCACCAACGCTTCTCAGCAAGGAAGAGCAAAAGCAAATCCGCAAGAACCTCCGAGAATACAGCAAAGTCTTCGACCAAGAAGATGCCGACCGTGGTGCATCTGCTGATCTTGCCGTTGTGGAGCACAGGAGAAGATTGTTGGATGAGTGGTTGGCATGGAGAGCGAGCGTTGAGGAGGAAGTCAGGGAAGAGCGGGAGGCACGAGGCTTACCGTTGGATCCTGTTGAGGGCTTGATCAAGAAGACCGATGAGAGTGAGGATCAAGTTATCGAGGAGATTGTCGAGGAGATTGTTGAGGAGACTGAGGAGATTGTACCGTGATTGCTTTCCGCTGCCTTTTGAATTTTGAAGGGTCGGAGTCTGATTTGCATGGACAAGCGGAGAAAATTATGATGCAATGTTGGCGATGAGGGGGTGTATAGATGCATAGATGATCAAAAGCATACCGAAATGTTTGTCTAGGTATTCGCACAATAAACGCTACTTCATAATACAATGATAGTGTTCCAACACTACTGCTTTTCGCTTCGACTTCGTAGCGCAAGGGTTTCAGGATCACAATCCACCAACATAGGCTTTCTGCATCCAAGCCTCTTCGCTTCACTTCAGGACTGCATCAACCGCTTTTCCCCGCCAAACTCTTCCGATGCTACCATTCTTTCGTCTGTTCTTTGCTTATATAAGTAACTCAGTAATACAATCTATTTTCAACAAAAAAAAAAGAGCATTTAAACTATCAAATCGTGATGTCGTCCGAGAGCTTCGTAAGAACAAAAAATTCCTATCTCCAACACTAGCCACTCGCATCTCCAGGCCTTCCAAATAGTCCTAACAAAGATCCTCTCCACAAACCCTGCCGAACTAACCTACATCCAAATTCTTAACGGTTTGCCAGTGCGGGATGTGTGGATAAAATTCCATCCGTATCGAAGTGACATCACGAAGCATGTTGAGCTTTGTACTGTTGCTGTTGAAGCTTGGAGGATTTTTAAAGAAGGGTTGAGGTTTGATGCTAAGGTTTGAATCCCGTTGTCACTTCTCATTTTAAACAAGAAGATTAATAGACGTATAGCTAGTGCAAGCATACCAAAACACGACACCCGGAACAAAACTTTTCAACTTGCGGCTTCTTGAACTTGTCGCCGTAGTATGCCACGATATCGCAGCCCATCTCTTCAACAACACCCCTCCAGAAAACAGAGGGAAACATAATCCCAAACCGCCCCCATCGGTGATCTACGGAACAGATATTATTATACCGCACGGCATTACTGATTTCACGCACTCTGAATACGAGCATTGGGAGCAGTATCCGGCTGGTGTAGCTGATACGGTGGGGTATTTGGCTGCATTGGAGATTTTTGGGGGTGGGTGATTTTTGACCTTGGGAAAAGGGATGATGAGGTAAGATTATAGGGACTCTTCTAAGCTTACTTCCTGAGAATAATAGAATGTCTGGCTGGTAAAATGAGATAGAGCAATGAAGCGTTCATCCACCCCTCGGGAAGGTATCAAATTTTCCAACTGTTAGACGCACAATTAAACTCTTTTGCGAATTTAGCTTCTTCAGGTGAGGGGACAGGCGCGTTCGAGCTACCCTCCAAAGCAGAGAAACATGCCTGGAGAGTCCCGCCCGAGGAATCTATGGCGCTACATATCTTTCGTGATAGGTATGAGAGGAAGCCGGTAGTGTTTGGTCGTGGGGGAAGAGGGTGTGTGACAAGGGCAGAGGATATGCCGTTGGTTTTTGATGCGTTGAGGGAGTTGAAGAGGAAAAATGGGACGGGGTAAGAAGAGGAGTAAAAGACAAGCTTTTTGGGCCCTTGAATTGTGGTTTTATGTTATGAGTGAGATGGCAAGGGGGGATGTTGAATTGAAGGGGTCGGTCACATGAAAAAAAGAAAAAAAAACACGTGCAAGCATCGCAGGGCTGAGGCCCCACATTTCTGGAGCTTCCCCACCATTCTTTTTTTTAGACCAGGGAGCTCCCGAGAACTTCCAAATTACCGAAATTTGTAACCTTCACAAACAACGACGAACAACACGCCATAACTCTTGACAAGTGTACGATGGTCTTGTTTTTGCTTTCGATGGTGCTTGGCCACGCCATGAAAGCCTTGACTCCACTAAAGGATGACAGTGGACTGGTAAGAATGTCATCGCCAAGGCTTGGAAGCGACTTGGCGTTTTCAGCCCCATTTTAGAAGCAAAGATCTCATTAGATTTCCTGTTGTCATCTTCTTCGTTTGCTTCAATTACATTCTTGGTTACTCTGTACCGAGATACAGGAGTAGCTGATCTTTGTTATCGACTTACGAGATCAGATTCCGACTTCCAGCGCATCAGGGACGAGAAGGAAACCGAAAACGAATCGAGAAGCCCGTGGGAGTAGAAAATATGGGCAGCCTCTTCCATCGAAACCCTAAGACCGAAGGCGTCTCCTCCGAACCGCAGGATATCGAATTGAAGGCGTCGACGCCTCCTCACGTGCCCGAAAACGCACATACTCCTCCCGAGAAAGGACAAATTCTGCCGACGCATCAAGCCAACAATAATGGACAGAGGGTTACCAAATACATTGCACCGGAAGGGGAGAGTGGGAGGAGAGGGATACACCCGATTCAATTCTTAAAGATTGTCTGGTCTTCCACAAGCGACGTGTCCCGGGCCGTCAACCTTCTCTGGCCTGTCGTTCCAGCAGCAGTTGTGATTCGATACGCTCGAATGGATTTGTATTTAGCAATTTTTGTTTTGAACTACATTGCTATGGTCCCTTGTGCCAATTTGATCGGATTTGCTGGACAGGAGTTGGCCAGGAAATTACCTCGAGTATTGGGCATTTTATTGGAAACAACACTCGGTTCTCTTGTTGAAATTGTTCTCTTCATGGTCCTGTTGAATCAGGACCAGTATAAGGTTATTCAAGCAGCAATTTTGGGTTCTATCTTAGCCACATTGCTACTTTGTCTAGGTATGTGCTTTTTTGCTGGTGGTATACGACACTCGGAACAAGAGTTTGAGGAGGCCGTCAGTGAAGTCGGAAACGGCCTCCTCTTGACAGCGTAAGCATACCCTAAATCATCTTTTCATTGTAATTTTGCTGACAGGCTCCTAGTGGCCTCGGGTTATCTGTACCAACTGCCTTCTATATTGCTCTTCAGGGCGACGCCACCGTCAACGCCACCGCAGAAGAACTCACAGCCAATGTTCTATCCATTTCCCGCATAGCCTCAATTTTCCTCATAGTTGCATATGCCATCTACGTATTCTTCAACGTCCGAACACACCATGGTATTTACGACGCCATTCTCGAAACAGACGAACTCAACGACAAAGACCGCCACAAAGATGTCCATAAACCAAAACTTACCTTCACGGAATGCGTCGTCGCGCTTTCAATTTCCATCGCTCTCGTCACCCTTATCTCCATCGCTCTAGTTGAGCAAATACCTTTCCTTGTCGAAGAACGTGGCGTCTCGGACGCCTTCGTTGGTCTCATCCTCGTCCCACTCGTAGAGAAAGCCGCAGAACATCTCACAGCTGTGGACGAAGCATGGGATAACCAGATGAACTTTGCTCTGTCCCATGTCCTCGGTGCCACTATCCAAACCGCTCTTTTCAATGCTCCTCTCGTGGTCCTTGTTGGTTGGGGTCTTCGGAAACCCATGGACTTACATTTTGAGTTATTTGATATTATTGTGTTGATCCTTTCGATTGTGGTTGTGGGGAATTTCTTGAGGGATCAAAAATCTAATTATTTGGAAGGCGCGTTGTGTGTTATTATTTATTGTATTATTGCTGTGGCGGCGTTTTATTATCCGAATCCGAAGACTGGCTCGGCTGAAGTGACGGCGACGCCTGAGGCTAGCTTGGTAGGGCGTGTATAGGGAGTATAGGTTGGATCAGTGGGGCGATAGCGTTGGGTTGGGCCAAAAAATAGAATGGAAAGGGATTTATATCAGACAAATATATATTCAAGGGCATTTATGGATAAAAAAGGGTTGCCATTTTCTGTCGAAGGTTGGTAGTCTTCATCTAGATCTGATCTCTACCTTTATCTTGGAGTGCCACAACCGGCGGTGCTATAACCTCTTCTATGAGAACGAACCGGAAGTCCAGAACAGTGTATCCCTCCTTAACACAACGTTCTCTCCTTTTCAAGGCCATTATATGGTATCTTCGTCCAGTGATTCCTGAACCTGCGCATGTTCTAGTAAAAAACCCCGATTCCTCCTAATACTATCAAGTGTTGGTAGTGTGTTGGTGTTATACGGCTGTTGGTCGGGAGACTTGGGAGGGGGTGGATGCTAATCCGAGGTGTAGGTAGTGCGGTGAAGAGGGTTAGGGTGAGGGTGTTGTTGGAGTTGGGTGCTGACTTGGGGGATGTCGGACGGCGGCTGAGTGGGTGAGAGTCTGTGGGATGAGGGAGATGGGTGGGTTTCTTGAGGGGGTTACAGGGCGTTGATGGCTGTTTAGTTGAAAGATGACATTATCAAGAATGGGCAAGGAGTCTTTAAAAATGGAGGCTTCGTATATGCATGCGGTGAATACTTGGGATTTTATGGTAGCCTAAATACAATGGCAAGTGAATTTCTATGATGTAGGTTGCGGGTATAAAAGAAGTTTTCCTTCCTCGCGTGCAAAATTCATTGCTCATTTACAAAGGATGCAAGAAATGCCGAATTTCCCGGCTGCGGCGCCTTATTTATGAGGACGGATGGGAAGGGAGGTGCTGCGCTGCTTCTTCTAGTTTCGGATGGGAGGATAGAATTTTGATTGAGTATTTAGGGTTTGGATTTTGAGGAGGGATAGGGATGTGAAAGCTTGAAGTTCGTTCGGTCGGTTGATCGTTCGTTCGCAGGAGAGTTTAATTTCCTGTAATTGAGAAAGTCGTTTGGTTACGAGATATTCATTCGTTGTGTAGATTATGACAAAGTCGTATAGATGGAAGAGTTAGATGTCGACCAAGCCTGTTAAGACTCTGGTGTCACCTCGTGAAGATCTAGTAGTGCAGAAAACACTATAGGAAACTCAAACTGCAAGGCAAGTCTGCGCCTTGGGGCTTCTTTGCAGCGAAGTAACATCTATTCCACAAGCTCTGGTCCGAATAGCGTATAGGGACAGCTATGAAGAGATTAGGACTTTTTATATCTTCGACCTCGAGGCCACTTGCTGGGTTTCGAAGCAAGGAGTCTAAGCGCGAACGGTGATAGTTGTTGTTAATTGGAGTTGCGGCATTCACTGGGATATGATTTCTGACAAACTGTTCTGTTGTATTGTGGAAGTGAATGGATAAAAGGTACGGGTATAACTATATAAATAACGACCGCTCAATCACTGATATAGTACCAGGATATAGAAACTAATCGGAAAGAGTCGCAAGTTGGGTGCGGTGTTTAGAATTCTCTTTCTCGGACGAAATTAATATGTTTCGCTGGAGTTGAAGCGCCATCTTTGTATGAGAGGACTTTTGACACTGACTGCTATTCTGCGGAACCTCTATGCCTTCTTCTCACTCAACATGCATGATGCAACTGAATTTTTAGCGCGACAACCAAACTTAGTATCTGACAGCAATACAACTTTCGAATCCCCAAGTTTAATAACTGTAAGCGATAGTATTCCGGACCAAGAACTAAAAAGCACTTGCCTCATGTAAGCTGAGAGCAATTGTCTCTAGGCACAGAGCACATCGACTGCAATTTGCGAGCGAACAACCGTGTCAAATTCAGGACTTTGATGATCAACCAAAGTGTTTCGAGTGAAGTAAGAGTCGTCCCTAAGCTGGCCTAGGAGCTTTTATGCCTACCTAGGCAGTTGAAAGTATAAAAGTAGAGGACAACGGCACGTAACTAGCCTCTCACGAAGGGGAATGGTTCTGGACGCTGCCTAGCAATATAAAAGTAACTTTAACTGCGCAAAAGCGCTAAAATAGTCGTTCTATATATTTCAAAATGAACTAACCTATAGAAATTGCTCTTTTTGAAAACTTTGATAGGGGAGGTCTGGCCTGAGGCAATGAGCGGAAGAGCAGATACTGGATATTTCATTTCAGTTCTTGGTTCGGCTCTTTGAAATTTGATAAACTACAGTAGAATCTTGAACTAGAGAAGCCCTCCGGCTTTTTCAGCCTGTAAAGGAGGCAGTTCCCGAGTTTTGAGGATTCATACTCCGCTTGAAATATGAGTTCGTAACTCGCGAGAAAAGGAAACATGACTTCATAATCTAGGGAGTTCCCACTAAGCAAGCGTAGATGCTTAAAAACGCACACTTCAATATAAGAGTCCTTTAATTGTTTTCACAACACCTTGTTGTGATTGAAAGAAGATCTGTCGTGCATTTTGAGTTTCTTTCATGTCGTTCAGGGATCTTGCATGTGGCTGAATTTCCAGCCACATCATGGTGATCAGGCGAGCCACGCGGAGGTCAGAACCCGGCTGCAACTCTGACACCTTAACAGTTGCATTCCTTGTGATACTGCAATTGCTCTTGAAAGAAAGGTTAATACTTCAAGAGAAACTGTTTGCGATGCGACAGCGATAGTAGTCGGGCAAGCTTTCAGCAAACACAAGGTTAGTAGTGCAACTTCATCTTTGACCACCTTACCTTGCCTATTGAGAGCGCCCCCATTGAGCGCGCGAACCCAATTCTTTAGTATGGTCAACGTTCTCTTCAGGAGCTTGTTATGTTACAGTAGCTTACTCAACTTCGAACAGAGAGTAGCACAATCCTTCTGATCAAGGAATACAATCCCTCAGTATCTTCCGACCTTCACCTCGTTGCGCAAGATGTCACTCCCTTGTATGGCCCCCAACCTCAGTAGAGGTATAACATGCTAAAGATAACAGTGCTTCCCGCGGAGAGAGCTCAATATTCTGCGATCATCGACAACATCTTAGCCACTGGTGATCTGCAAACCATTTCCGCAAAGCAAATCCGCAAAGGCCTTGCAGAGCAGATTGGTGTTGACCTCTCTGACAAGAAGGTGGGAATTAGCTCTTCTACACAATTGCGCATAGCTAATATTTAATTCTAGAATGCGGTTCAAGACCTAATTCTTGAGCGCTTCGATCGTGCCTCCCAAACTGCGAACAACATCCCCGTACCTACCACCGAACAGGCCGTGCCTACACCACCCTCCACCAATGGCTATCATACACAGGCAGACAAGATCAAAGCTGAGGCTACACCATCAAGCGCAGATAGTAGTCGTGGAATATCAACCCCTTCTGCCAGTAAACACGAGGAGTCAGATGCAGATGAGGAGTCCGATGTGAAGGATGCAGGCCCCCCGAAGAAGAAGCGGAAACAGACCAAGCCGGTAGACGATGCCAAGTTGGCTGCTATGCTTCAGGCACAGGAGAACAGTAGGGCGAGACCAACTCGGGGGGCGGGAAACAAAAGAACGCCTATTCGGAAGAAGGCACCAAAGAAGAAGTCGGCAAAGAAGATCAAGAAGGATGAGGATAGCGAGCTAGAGTTGGACAGCAATGGCGAGGTCAAGGAGAAAGAAAAGAAGGGTGGATTCCATGTAAGTTACTGCCTGTCTACCGACCCATATATCAGATGCTAATGTTTGACAGAAAAAGTATCACCTTTCAGCACCTTTGGCGGATCTGGTTGGAGAACCTACTGTAAGATCCCTTCGAAACTATTTCCCCTGAATGACATGCTAATTTGGACTGTCTAGCTGTCACGCCCTCAAGTTGTCAAGAAAATATGGGAGTACATCAAAGGAAATGATCTCCAAGATCCCACAGACAAGCGCCAGATTTTATGCGACTCGAAATTACAACTCGTCTTCAAGCAGGATAAAGTTCACATGTTTACAATGAACAAGATTCTTGGCAATCAACTCTACCCGATCGAGGAAGAATGATCAGTCTCTATTCTGTTTCGGCCTGTGATTTCCATCCCAACTCTCAATTTCGAGAAAAGCTGGGTGTTATATGGCTGATCAGGGAAAATATTTATTGACCAGGGTATATGGGTTCACGGCGTTTCGACGTAATTGCTTTTGATGTAGCCCATGCAATTGGGAAAATCATCGACTTTACGGTATGCATGGTATGGCATAGCTGCTGGCAAGTGGCGCAAGTGAGTGGATGACCTTGAGTTAACGCGGATGAGACGATGATCTTTGAAAATGAAGTGAAGCATTTGGTTAGTCGCGGCATGGATCATGGGCTTCTTCTTCCTGTGTACAGCTAAAGCGCAAGAGAGACAGGCTCTTTTACAAAAATGAATATGATTCACATAAAAATGACTCCTATTTCAGCTTGGTTTCTAATTGACTCCCTACCGCTCTGCGCCACCTTATTAGTTTGTCAGAAAGACTCATAGCCCCTGGTTAGTCAGCCTTCCGCGGGGTCGGCCTCGCTTCGCTCCGTCGCTTGCCCCACCACTCCTTTCCACTCAACCTCCATAAAATTAACCGCGTGGTAGCTCTCGACATCAAGCAAACAGCTTCATTTCTGCCAACCACATCGACCCTCCCGTGAACAGAGATCGCATTTGCATCTGTCTGCAAGGAAAACCCACGAGCACACTGGAGACAACCAATTCAACCGAGACCAACACAAAAATAAGCACAATGGCTTCCGACGGACCGTCAGGTGCAGCCAACGAGCGACCAAGGGGAGATAGCTTCAGAGGAGGGAGAGGACGAGGAAGGGGAAGAGGGCGCGGAGATTCTCAGAGCAGGGGCAATGAGCCGCGATCGCTACCGCATAATACAGGCCGGAGAGGAGGTGGAGGACGCGGCGGAATCTCTTCACCACAAAAGCAACCCCAAGTTAAGGTTGAGCCACAACCAGCTGCCGCAGATGGGAAAGGCGAAGAGGAAGAGGTTGAGGCGGAAGTATGCTTCATTTGCGCGTCAGAGGTGGTCCATAATGCGGTTGCGCCGTGTAATCATCGGACGTGTCATATTTGCGCGTTGAGGATGAGAGCGTTGTACAAGACGAAGGATTGTCCCCATTGTCGAGTAAGTTCTGACTTTCAAGATGATAATAACATATGCTAACATTCTTTGAGACTCCTGCTCCGTTTGTTATATTTACAGACGATGCGACCAAGCGATTTGAAGATTACGCTGATAGCGATATTGCGAATACCGATCAGAATATTGGCATCCGATACGAGAACACTGATATCGAGGAAGATACGAGGCTCTTATTACGATACAATTGTCCTGATGCAGACTGTGATGTTGCATGTCTAGGATGGCCGGACCTCCATCGTCATGTCAGGGGCGCACATCACAGAAAGATCTGCGATTTATGTTCTAGGCATAAGAAGGTCTTTACGCATGAACAAGACTTGTTTACGGACGCAGAGTTAGGGAAGCACATGAAGCAAGGAGATGATAATCCTGGAGCTATTGACCAAAGCGGGTTCAAGGGCCATCCTTTGTGTAGGTTTTGTGGGGAGAGATTCTATGGTGCTGATGAACTATATGTTCATTGTAGGGAAAAGCACGAGAGGTGTTTTCTTTGCGACCGGAGAGAAGGGAATTCTCAGCCGAATTACTACGCCAACTATGATACGCTGTCAGCCCATTTCAGAAAGGATCATTTCATGTGTTCTGACCGAGAGTGTCTAGAAAAAAAGTTTATTGTTTTCGACTCGGAGATGGATTTGAAGGCTCATCAACTGGAGGAGCATGGGAACTCGTTGTCGAAGGATGTGCGAAGAGATGCGAGAGTGGTAGACATTAGCTCATTTGATTATCGAGCACCATACGTACAAGAACGAAGAGGGGGAGGAAGCCAACGAGAACAACGCGAAGGCCGAGGAAGGGGGAGAGGAAGAGATCCGAACGCTGAACCAATACCTGCATCAAGTGCCCAACCCCTTCGACGAGATGAGCAAGCATTCCAAAGGCAGATGGCCATCCAAAGTGCTCAATCTGTAACCCCACGGACATTTGGAGGTCAATTGACGTCGACTCCAACTCCGGGACCTAGTCGAGCTCCTCCAGGCACTCGTCAAACTGCAAGCAATACTGTACCACAACCTTCTTCTAGCGTTGATTCTGTATCAGAGGCCGTTAGAAACGTTGACATCTCCCAAGGAAATCTCACACCTCAGGAGCAAGCTCGTCAACTCCGCCATAGAGTTGTCATTGAGCGAGCTAGTACCCTCCTGCAGAATGATCAAACAAAACTGCAGCAGTTCCGCAATTCCATTTCCTTTTTCCAAACAGGTGCACTCTCAGCACCCGCCCTGATCGACTCTTTTTTCGCACTTTTCTCCGACACCACATCCAGCGCTCTGGGGACACTGATTCGCGAGATTGCGGATTTATATGAGGAAAAGGCCAAGGCCGATTCGATACGAACAGCATGGAATGATTGGCGAGCTATCAACGAAGATTATCCATCGTTACCAGGGCCAAGTAGTACAAGTGGTGGAAGTATACCTCTCGGCTGGGCCTCCATTACATCTGCAACGCCATCATCTTCTTCAGCCGCTCCACCAAAACCAAAATCTACTCGTGTCCTCAAACTAAAATCTTCTACTGCGCAATCATCACGTTCATCCGTCTCACAGACTCGATCTTGGGGTACCGCCTCAGGACTTGCATCATCAAGTAATCCATTTCCTGGCTTACCTCCGCCTTCAGGGTCAGCAACAAGACAAGGCACAGGAAAGGTTTCTACAGTACCATGGGTGGCTCCCCCCCTCAGCACCCCCATCAAATCCATCATCAGCCCCAACTTCTCGACCTGCTTCTACTGCTCCAGGCGGCCGAAAAGGGGGCCCGGGAAGTGATGCCTTCCCTGCGTTACCACCGGCTGCGAAGCCACAAAGCACAATTTTTGGCTATGGTTCTGGGATGGTTCGTCGCGATGCGGGACGCGGTAATGGTAATTCTTTTTCTTGGGGAGCGAGTTCAAGTTCAGAACCGGCTCCTCCAGTTGACGAGAACAACACCGCAGAGGAGAATGGCAAGGGGAAGAAAAAAGGGAATAAAGGGAAGAAGCAGGTTATTATGAATTGGGGGTGATGTCTTTTAATATGGATAGAAAAGTTTCTAGTCGATTAGATTTCGACTTGATAAATAAAACAGTTGAAGACACATCTATTTTTTCTTTGAATAGGTTTTATCGCTGTTTCTAGAAGTCAACTTACTAGATTCATATCCCCTACGCTGCCACCAGCCTTGCAACAGATGATATATCGCGAAAGTCGCGCTACACAAGGCTGGTGCATCGTAGGGGATACCGCTCTAACACTCATGCACCAGCGCCCCTTAGGCGGCAAGACCTAAGGCTGACCTATACCCCGACCCGCCGCGCTGCCTTACTCGCCTATGAGCACCAAGGCTGACTCGGTTTAGTTCAGCCCTAAGTCAATAATCGTCGACTCTTTTTAGTAATACCTATTTTTTAAATTACTAAAGATTATAATAGAAAGCTTAGCGCTAAGTATACTATTCTTGCTGGCTTTTATATTTACTTCAGACGACCCCTTATTAGTTGTGGCCCTTATCCTATGCAGCAACAAGGGTCTTAATTATAGATTCCCACACTACATTTTCCTACGCTAGCCACTTAGGGCCACCGAGTTCAGCTGAAAAGGTCCGCCCCTAGCGATACTTGCTATCCGGTGAGGCTGAACATAACGAATACGATATATAATGTAAGTCACAGTCCCATGTAGCTTGGATGCTACCCTCCGACTCTTCACTTCGCTTCTCTGGCCCAGCCTCAGACTGTCCGTATGATGGCCAACATACTTCCTAGCCGTCTCTTGACAAACATAACTATTCAGGTCCCTAACAGCACAACACAACATGGTAATGAGCACATATTGTGCCTTCCTATCACCAAAGACTCTTGGCCTTCAGTCGCAGCCATTATTATCTTCTTCGCCACGAATTATTTAGCCCACGCAGCAACCGTCAAATCAAGTCCAGGGGACGATTCCCTTGTACAGGCCTGTAATGCTATCATGGCGTTGTTTTTTCCGATGTCTGGTCTCTTGCGTGCACTAAACGCCATCATTCGATTCCCGATGTCTGCCCGCAACGAGGTGGACAAAGCATGCAGAGCAGGT
Source organism: Cudoniella acicularis (assembly GCA_013054445.1). NCBI lineage: Eukaryota > Fungi > Ascomycota > Leotiomycetes > Helotiales > Helotiaceae > Cudoniella > Cudoniella acicularis. The sequence goes on along the minus strand of JAAMPI010000014.1, from coordinate 84,711 downwards.
GCACTATGCATGGTTGTTCGAGCGCCTCATTGGAGACCCAAACCGGGCCAAGAGTTTGACGTGGGTGTAGTGCCCGAAAATAACGACGACAAAATGAAGATTGAGGAACCTGAGAGACAACCTGAGCGTGGCGCTTCTCTGATAGAAGCAAATTTGATAACCTATCTTCCTTCGTATGCTCGAGAAAATTCTTCGAAGTGGGTACACTTCGATTCTGTCTGGGCCAGATCACACGTGGATCTACGACTGACACGAGTACACGGCACAAAAGACCTTCCAGAGGGCTATGAATTTGCTATAGTGCCCCGGAATACCTATCTACTTTCCCAAGTAGCCTCGAATACAGAAGAAGATCCACGTCTAAGTAGCGAAATTAGTGCAGGCTATAGCATTCTGAAAGCCGTAGCCTCGATTATCCAGGTCATAGCAGCTTTTACCACCCTTCTTTCACATCGCCCAGACTTGATTAAGCGATGGGGCTATGCATCTTATCATCTCACCGTTATCCCATACCTTGTCATGACCTTTGTCAACTTGATTTGCAACATGGTATCTCCCGACTATCCGTGCTTGTATATGGTTCGCAGCGAGACTATGGTTGAAGCGGAAGGAGTTGGCGGAAGATTTGAAGGTGAAATAGCGCAGATGATCTCTCTCTTACCAAAGGATCAAGTCCAGTTCGATGATCCAGCATGGAGTGGTGTCACCGAGAAAGGTATTCAAACTTTCTCAAATTGGATTACATTGACAACTACAGGGATTTATTCCCTCAGTCGACTCGATCCCGGTTTTTGGAGGAAGAAGAAGATGTCGGCGAAGAACTCGAAAGTTGTACGTCTGAAGGTTGTTTCCCAACTCGATAGTTCACCCACGGAAGACCCCGAAACAGATGTAGCACAGAATATTCTGCCTGTGGATCAATCTGAAACACAATTACCTAGTGACGGCACTGAAACACAGTTACCACAAAATAGTCTGCCTATGGACGGCTGTCAAACACAGAAGCGTCCGCAAGACGTCCTAGCGAAGACGCTGGATTCAACAGACGAATACCAGATTCAGATCCCTAGCGCGCCACAACCATCTTTGGGTAAAAGCTTCCTTTACACCATGCGCAGTGTGTTGGAGGACCTAGCCCCCGCTCGAGTGGCAGAAAAAGTTCCTTTTCTACCACACTGCAAATCATTCAAGAAAACAAACAACGCCTTAAGGCCAATCCTTCCTCCTCCTTGCGTCGAGCCTGGATGCTGTATAAGCTTGCATTGAAAGGCATCCTCGCTCCGATGGGCTTGGATGAGGGTGCGGAACCCATTCCCGTCCGAACGGCTACAATCTACTACCCGAATTGTCAGCGTTTTCTCCGTTGGGACGACTTCGATGCCCCGCCGAAAACGAAAACCAACGAAGGAGAGTCTGTGGCTCAGCAATTGAAGGCGCCATCTCCAAATTCTGAAATGACAACAAGCGGGCAGAGAGCCCTGGCCGCGTCAATTTCCGACATTCGCACGCTGCTCCAACTGCCAGCCAGAACAACAACGAGTGCTGCGTCAATTTCTGAGCTTGAAGATCTTCTTCGACCGATAGCCAAAACAAAAACAAATGTACGAACGGGATGGGCTGTCTTTGTTGAGATATGCATCGGAGCATGTGTAGTAGGCCTCTTCTTTGGTCTAATCGCCGGGCTAACTAGATTTCAAGCCGGCGGCAGCTCATCAACAGAAAGAGGCATTATGATGGCATGGCTTGCAAGTGGACTGTACGGGTTCTGTCTTCCTCTCTTAAGCACTTTGGAGCTTCTGAAAATCTTCTTTCTGCTTCCCTTCACCGTTATAATTATGAGTGCTAGTAAGTCTCAGTCCTTCAAGCGCGCAGATATACACAGGATGCAGCAAACCAGTTGGAAGAGATTATGGGAAATTCTTCCAAACATAACTATATTGCCCCCATTTGAGTCACAAGGCCTTTTATATGCGCTTGTTTTTATTCCTCTTGGGATCTTTATTCCCCCAATATGGGGCTTTATTCTTGTTGGGAGGATGCTCGTGGAATGGGGCGACTGCGTACAACTCTCATGACTCTTTTACTTTATGGTCACTCTAGTATCTCTGTATTCAAGAAGAGTAAAAAGTAGGAGATATTATTTAATGAGCTAGAATCTTCTATCAGTTAGCCGATTAGTATATATATCCTTAATAACAGATCATGGGGCCAAACCTTTGGTCACAGCATTCGATGAGCTCACTGTGGTAACTGAACTCATTTTAAGAAAAGATTCAAAAGTTACCGAGGCATTAAGATTTCACTCTACTCTTCCCTTTAGTGAAGTGTGAAACACACTTATAAAGTCGAATTGACAGCCTACTATAGCTATATAAATCGCTTTATAATATCAAAACGAGTCTTATATCCTAGAGCCTCCTCTCCTTAAAAATAATGAGACCACTTAAAATTCACAAGAAAAGAGGCTAATATAACTATCGACTTAAGTATTTTCTTAAGCAAGTTTAGTACGATTCGTGATAGAAATGCAAGTCAACGGGGTCGCTACCTTAGTACTATCAAAAAACAGCAACGGATCACGACTGGAAGACCCCAAATTTACAAGAACAGAATGGCAAGGGGGAGAAAAGGGGGGATGAAGGGTAGAAGTAGGTTATTGTGAATTGGGAATAATGTCTTTAACTTCAGCCAAAAAAAGAAAAAGAGAGAATCTCTTGTGAGTTGAATTTTGACTCAATAGACTACAGAACAATGAGAATATATATGAATATGGACCTCCCTGTCGGGCCATGTGACTTCCCGGTCCAAGGTGTGAGGCGGTGGACAGCGAATCAGATATCGCGCAAAAACATGGGGTCATGAGCTGACATACCCTCCCCGGGTTTTCTTCTACGGCCTTTTATTGGCCAACTTCCTCCAGGCTCTATCTTCAGCAGCGGTGTTTCTGCCTTCGTCTCGATTCAACCAAAACAATGTTCTTCGTTCATGATTCATACAAATTTACTCACTGATTTCACTCTCCAAACAGCATTTACAGAGGCAATAGGCTTGGCGAAATACGATGGCGCCTACCAAGGCTGGCGGACGGCCCAAGATCCCGTGGACAGACTCGCGGAAACGAAAACTTGTTCGACTCTACTTGTTGACGGACCTCACTATTGATGACATTCGGTCGGTGCTTTGTGCGGAGAATTTCAACCCAAAGTGAGAGGAATCTAATTTCAATTGAGCGTAAGTTGACCATACTCAGGACAAGAAACATACAAACACAACTCAAGGACTTGCTTCCCAACAATGCCAAAGAATGGCAGAATTACCGCCCCTCCAGCCCGGAACAGATGAAGCTTCGATTGGCGCAACTCAAAGCTTGCAAGGAGAATCAGTTTGCAAAGTATTCTCGATACCGGGCACGATGCATTTCAAGGCAACAGCGATGTTCCCCGCTTTCGATATCGACGGAAGTCCTTTCTGAAGGGCCTGGGCCCTACAGCGACCCTTTGATTCATTACCGGCATGTTGGCCTACCAGGAGTTCCCTCTCATCTCTCATTACCTGAAATGGGAACATGGTATGCGCATCAGTCTCTCAAAAATCAGATCCAGCCCTATCTGTCGTCAGATACCTATGAGCGTCGTTCGAGCGACAAACAAGTTGCAGATGATGTGCGTGACTCTGTTGAAGTTGGTGCATCTTACGCAACGGATATTAAGGTTACCCGCGAAATTAATGAAAACGAAGGGGGGAGTCGAGTTTCAGACATCCAGGATGTCGAATTAGCCGACATAGCTGAAGAGGGTCTTCCCACAACTTCTCCTCGTGGGTTGAAACGACCACGTTCAAGATTGAGCAGCAGTTCATCTGTTAGTGTGAGAAGCCTAAGCGTTCGCTTTTCGAAAAAGGTCTCTCGGTCTCTAGGCCACGTCAATTCAGTTCTATCTATGACCAATTCATGGCGATCGAGCTTTCTGTACACATCAAGTATCGCATCCAACTCAAGTTTAAATACCGCTAATCACCCTCTATCTGAAAATGAGCTAGCCTCTTGGAGCGAGCTTGTGAATGATTCTAAGCTCGCCCCGGAATTGCCACAGTATCATCGTGTCCCAAAGGAGATTTCCCTGTATGACAGACCATGCTGTCAGTTCTTCCACAACGATACCGTAAAACGGTCACTTTGTATGATTTGTGGCTTCTCGGAGGATCACCAACTGGCGCGGAATTCAATGAGCGATGAAGATGATTTCATAGACGGATTTCTTCTAGACCGATTTGGAAATACACCTTTGCATCACGCTGCAGCTGCTGGTAACACGTTGCGAATGGTCCAACTGATCAAACCCAGTGGTTTCATTCCACCTCGCAACAGCTCGGGAGAGACCTACTTACACGTCTTTCGACTCGAAGGAGCCGATCGATTCTCTGACTTGCTCGAGGTTTTGCGCGCGGCATCAGCGACGGGATTTCCATTTTGTGAAGTGGATTACAACGGCACAAGTGTTTGTGCAAATCTGGAAAAGATGATACAGCAATGGGTTATCGACGTTGAAGACGAGAGGGAGTTCTCCAAAATTTTAGGCCGACACGCACTTGGCTGTCCGGAAGGCCTTCCAGATTCTAGCCTCCTTAGAGCTCTCAAAGGCTGGTCGAGCAAACCCCTGTCTCGACCCCAGCTCGAAGCACTGGTTTTAACATCTGACATCCATCGAAGGGATACCCGAGGTTATACGCCACTAGCGATTACCACCCGTCATGGCCTCAGAGAGATCACGGCTCTCTTGTTACAACGTGGTGCTAACCCGAATACTCGAAGCCGCATAGGAACTTCTATTCTACAACACGCCGCTATATATTTATCCCGAGCTCATAGGCAGCGAAACACACAACTTTACGCTCAAATATTGTCCTGCATGATGCTTTTGACCAAGTGGTAATCAACCTATTTCTGTGGTCCTCTTCCTCAATTCCTGATCCCAGGCGCTTGAGAGGAAGTTTCATCCTCCCGGCTCCTCCCCTCCTCCCTCCTCAGAAAGCCGTAGTGCTGATTTCTTGCAGTGGGGCAAAATGTTCTGTCACTGTATTCGATGAGTTTACAGTGCTCATTCCGAGGCAGGTTTATAAAGAGGGTGAAACATTAAACTTTCGATCCACGCTTCCGGAAGGCGAAGTGTGGCGCACACCAATAGCCCCTAAACCTCCACCTACAAAGCCTCAAGATTTTCCGCCTTTCAGAGCCCGTGCAACGGAGCATAGTTCACCGTTTATGTTCTACCTACTAGCAGAAAACGACCCCATTGAGCTAGAGAGCCCAATATTGTTCCATCGCAAACTACCAAGAAACTCATCATTGGAACCCCCGAACACATCATCGCAAGTAAGCAGATCAGCATACCCCAGAACAAAAGCAGCCTCTTTAGCGCTGCTTCAGGATGACGACGGATCACAACGGGAGGATTCTAAATTGATAAATTTAGACCCGGATCATAGCTCTAGCTCTCCGACACAATCTGATCATTTTACTTCTCAACGGCCTCAAAAATTGTTAGCAAATAACAAAAGATCTTCAAATAGCGGAGAATTCTCTGCTGCCTCAAGATCTACGATTGTTGAGACTGGAAAAGTTGGGGTTGTTGACAAGAGTAGTGGTTTGAGGGGATTGGAGTCTAGTAATCATCACGATTTCGCACACAATTGGGTCTCTGAAACAAGCTTTGGCCCCCCTGGAGAGAATTATAAGCAAACGCCTTCGTGCACAGACCATGAATTGGGTTTTCCCGAATCACAACTTCAGGGAAACCGATCTTTCGAATTTTCATCTCCTGCATTCCCGCTGGTGGAATGTGTCTCAACCGAAGAACGCGTGGATCAGTGCCGAAATAGATCAAGTCCAGAGCCAGTCGTCGAGAAGAAAGCATTGCATGATGGACGTGCAGTTTCTCTGGCTTCTAGAGTCGGGAGCGAAGCACCCCAAGTCCATCTTAAAGAAATGCAGGTCACGAACCAGCTGTTTCGATATGGAGATGTTCAGAAATACAACCCGAATGAGCTGCCATTTTTGGGGTGGGTGATGTACCAGAGGGGATACCCTACTACAGCTATGACCGAAGAAGAAGGCCGTACGTGCCCTTTATTGTGGTGTCGGGATGTGTTCATGAGTCAGGAAGAGATGTTACGGCATCTATGGGATTGCAAACACATATCAAAGAGACTTTATTGGTGCTTTCATTGTCAAAAGCCTGAAAGAGTGGAATCGATAAGGAATATACCGGTATCTTTGCCAAAGAGATTGTGGAGTGGGATCAATAGCAGAGGCACTTCGAGACTCAGTAGGGAAGTCTTGTGTGAAGGAGCCTCGAGAGAAGAAGCCTCGAGAGAAGACTACTTGCCCTGCGACAGCTGTGTTAGTAAATTTTGGCCAAACTTTAGTTCTCAGGAGAATAATCCTGAATGATTAGTTTCTAATTCTGATATCTATGAAAATTTCAAGTACCCGAAAAAGAGCTTTTTAGAGGATGTGGACAGAAAGAATGTAGTGGGAATTGCGGCGATAGTGACATTATAATATGTATGGGCCAAAATTGTAACTAATGAGTGCCTTGGAATAAATCAAAAAATGGAAGAACTTTTGTAAGTGGGTTGTGGTCGAATTTGGAACTAAGTATAACATTACAACTTAATGTAAAGGAAAAGTATACTTTCTCATGCTACCTTTAAATGGACCATGATGTCATTTTTGACGCTTGGATTTACCTTTTCACACCACCATGCGACCAACAATCTATCCATACAAAGTCTGCAACCCCTTCGAAGCAACCACTACCATCCAATGGCACTTCTCCTCTCCCTTATCATCCAAACGCCAAATCTCCTCCACTATCTCCAAAATACGACTGACTTGCTGCAGACTAACATATTCATTATGCTGGCGCAGCCCTACTTGAACCAGTTGTCGCCAATATTCTTTTGAGGATGAGGATTTTCTGAGGGGGAGGTGGGGATGCTCAAAAGGTATTTGATTACGCCCTTCGTCCGAGCCAGATGAATCATCATTCATCGGATCAACCAACCATGTAGCGGCAATCAATACTGGCAAACCTTGAAGAGCTCGAGTGCCAGACGTTGGAGGTATTGTCTCCAGTATTTTCAATATGTGAAAAGAGAGCGCTCGCAGCCAGTTGTGCTGCAGAGTTGTGAATTCAGCGATGGAATCCAATCTCATAGTCTCCATCTCTTGTGGCAATTCCGTCTCCGAATTTCCTGATGTATTCCTCGACGATAGTTGAACTTGTTGCTGCAATAAGTGAGGAAATGTCGTGTATAATTGCAGGAGACCAGCACACCGGTAGGCCTCTCCAACACTGAGGATTTCTTCCACAGTCGTGTGGGGATCTTCCGGATCTTTGAAGTTGCTTTGATAGCTTTGAACCAGTTCCAGTAGTTCAGATTCCACATATTGGGCTCTTTCTTCTAGGAACTCCTGAAGCTCATCGTAGTTCGGCTGAGCCATGCAACTATAGCGTAAGCGGCATAATGAACCGACTTTTCCAACGGATATGCAGAGTTGCATCGAAAATCCCGTCAAGGGATGCGGTAAAACTTTGCGGAGATGCTCGGGAATATCGCTGTCATTGATGATGTCGTGGCTCATGTCCAGGTTGCGGACGATGTATTGCAAGGCTTCTTGGTAGTGAAAGGATTCTCTCGGGTCACCGGCGACAAAAGCGGCGTTCATGAACCAATATATATATGAGCCTAAAATGAAAGTTTGCTGGTATTTCAACCGGCCTCTTTGAGACATAAGCCAGAGCGATAGCAGTACTTGACTCCCGGAGACGTGGCTGAGACCAATATCATTAACATCGTACCAAGCAGACGTCAAGCCGGCGATGATGCAGCTGAGCATCAACTCATCTGACACAACTGGACCTTGGAGATTTCCGATTTCATTCCTGACTGCTGAAAATGCTTCAGATTGTAGTTTTAAGGCTTTGAAGCGCATTTGAGGGTGTTGTCTGCTGAGTTGTGCTGCGGATGAGGCTTGTAGGAAGAGAAGAACGGGTTTGGAGTAGGTCATCATGGATGCGGAGACGGTTCGGAAGGGGCTGAGGGAAGAGTCGAAGCAACCTGCAATTCGGCATACTCGTGTGAAGTAGTGGTGGATCAGTGATGAGGATTCGTGGTCCAATTGTGGAGATATACTTGGGACTTGCATATGCAAACATGAAGTGCCACTACCCTCCAATCCAGAGGTCGATTCTTCCCTGTTAAGCTCAGCCACTTCAGAGCTATTAAATTGGTGCATAGATCTAGCTTGGGGGATTTTGGATTTTGGATCCTCGGGCCCGTCAATCCACTTCAGGGGCTTTTGATATCCTGGACAGGAAAGTTTCTGTCGGCGGCATTGCTGGCACCCCGGTACGGCCAGATCACACTTAACCTAAACGAGATAAATATTTTAGTATCATGAAAGAAGTAATTTACGGAAAAGGGGCGGACCTTTCGTCGTTTACACTGCAGGCACCCTGCCCGAGACTTCACTCGTCGAGCCTCGGACATTTTAACCGGAATTCAAAATTTGAAACTTTTTTTTCACCACTAGAGGAAATTTCAAGCGGAAGTGGCGGTCAAAGAGTATTGAGACAGCTGTTTTCAAGTGTGGTTGTGATTTTGTGAGGAAGTGTCGTCGTCGAGCAGAGAAGTCCATGGGCCTTGGCTAAGATCCTGGCAGTTATCGCTTAAGCTTTCTGTCGCACTATTTATCTAAAAGGGGTTTAGGCTGGTGTTGCACGGCCGCCTGAGGCTCCCACTTCCCTAGTAATACGGGTGGAAGTCCCAGTGAGAACGCATAGGTGGAAGTTTCATCGGAGTTAATAAGCTGTACTGTGCTTTAAATCGAGATGTATTTCCCACAGTTCTTAAAATTCTTTTCCCCCAAAGATCAAAACATTTTCTCTCACGATCAATTACTTCGATCACTTGCCACGTCGAGAAACTTCTCAACTCTCGAGACTTCAGAACGAAAGAAATGTTACCAAAAGCTTATGGTATTGAAGCGCCGGAGAATCAAATCGAATACATCGCCACTCCAGGCCCACCACCACAAACCTTCAAAACCGACGAAGACTGCGGCGTGAAAATATTTTCGGTAAATTCAAACACTTCCAAAATTTGAACTACACAAGGGAATTGATCTAACTATTTCTGTTGGTATCTAGTCTCCATCTATCAAAGATGGTGTCCTGCCCGCAGACGGACCCGGAGGGGAGGGATTTTCCAACAGAGCACTTCTCACTCTCCTCATCAGCGTTCCGATTCTCCTTTCGTGGACAATTAGAGGTGGATGGCTTACAACCGGTCTTATTGCCTTGCTCACAACCTTCCCACTCCTAGCTGGCTTTTGGTATTTCTCATCGAAACTTACGCCTCGGAAGAATGAAAAAGTCAGATTGCCAGGTCATCCAATCGAACACTACCTCACTTTCCGCAAGGAGGCTGATAAGAGAAGGTATTGTGGACATAACAAAATACCTATCGACACGTTTCAACAGATTTATTTCAATGGGGATGTGGAATTCAATGGAGATTGTTTGGAGGTTTTGGAATATCGACATGATTGGGTGAACTTTAGATTTACGTACAGCCTGTTCAAATTCTTTTTGCTCAATTTCGTGCCGGAGATGATCATGCACACCCGGTCTCAAGGCAAGACCCCCTCCTCCTTGTGATGTTGTCGAAACCAGTGCCATAAACACAACTGACACATTTCCACAGATGAAGAGCAAGTCCGCGGCCACTACGATCGAGGCGACGATTTCTACGCCTGGTTTCTCGGACCACGCATGGTCTACACCTCGGGAATAATCTCCGACATAGCAAAAGAAGAAACACTCGAACAACTCCAAGACAACAAAATGGCCATCGTGTGCAAGAAAATGGGTCTGAAGAGAGGGGACAAAATGCTAGATATTGGTTGTGGATGGGGAACACTCGCCCGATATGCCAGCACCAACTTCGGCGCACACGTCACAGGAGTAACACTTGGCCGAAACCAGACCGTTTGGGGCAATACTGGACTCCGTGCCGATGGCATTCCAGAGGAACAGAGCAAGATTCTTTGTATGGACTACCGTGACATTCCTGCTGCGACTTATCCAAAGATTACCTGCCTGGAAATGGCTGAGCATGTTGGTGTGCGCCATTTATCGAGTTTTCTGAGACAGGTGTGCAATTTGCTGGATGATGATGGAGTGTTCATTCTTCAGGTTTCCGGTCTTCGCAAGTCGTGGCAGTATGAAGACTTGATTTGGGGCTTGTTCCTGAATAAATATGTCTTCCCTGGTGCCGATGCCTCCACCCCTCTTGGATTTTACATCGACTGCGCGGAGAGTTCTGGCTTTGAGATCAAGAGCGTTGATACGATTGGTGTCCACTACTCGGCGACAATGTGGAGGTGGTATAGGAATTGGTTAGGCAATCGTTCTAAAGTTGAGGAAAAATATGGTAGTCGTTGGTTTAGAGTAAGTTTGACTGAGAGATGCAGGTTCTCGATGGTGGAAGGCTAATTTATGGTGTAGATTTGGGAGTATTTCTTGGCTTCTTCGACGATTGCTTCGAGGCAGGGGACTGCAACTTGTTATCAGATTACTTTGGTGAAGAATCTGAACTCGACTCAGCGGACTGGAGGTATCACTACCCAATATGCACTCTCGGGCGCGCTGGCTGCTGAGAAGGCTTGAGGTCTTATAAAAGTCATCGGTTTTCTCCTCAGTGTGGCGTGTAAAGGACTAATAGAGTTCTCTTCTCCCAAGTTGTCAGTTCTTGGCTCGTTCAACCAATATTGTTGCTCCTTTTTAGAAAGTACACTTACCATTAGATTGGGGTCTGAGACCAACTACTCCCCATTATCATCCCACAGAAGCTCGAACATCGAACTCTTCGCCGTCTCTCCTTCTGCATAAAGCCAATCCCCATACTCCCTCAAAAGAACCAACTCTCTGTTACACTCATTGCACACCACCATCCCACATCCAGGACACTTCGCAGGCCCACAATCCTGAATAATATGAAAAGCAGAGTGGCCACACCTCCCACAAGCATGCTCTCCTGAAATTCTTTTCCATTCTCCACTCTTATGCCAAGGTCCTTCAGGAGCGCTCTCAATGGAAGTAGAGACCTTAACCGTGCCAGAAACTCGGGAAAGTGTCTGCCAATGGTTGATAGCCTGACCGCGCCGATCAATAACGCTGAATAATGGTGGGTTTAACTCGCGAGGACCAAGAAATCCTAGTGCTTCCTTAATTCGAGTTTTCCTTGATGCAGTTTCTTCCCTTTCATATATTCCCTTGTCTTCGATGAGTTGGAGGATAATTTGGTTGCATTGAGTTTGCATATCGCGGATTCCCTTTTCAATTTCAAGAATGCACTCTCCATTTATGAAGGCAGGTTTACTGGTTTCAGGGGCCACATCGTCTGGCGTATTTATGCCTGCTCGCCTTGATAAATCTCCAAGTTTTTTGTGCATTTCCCCACTTGGAACGTTCTGCTCATCCACAGCGTCCAACGTATCTTGCCAGATTCGGAGACTGCGCTGGCTAGAGTGAAGAAGACGCAACTTCTCCTCTCTAAACAGAATCCAAGCTCTCAAACGCGACAAGTACTCTTCTCGGGCCGCAATCTTCCATCCCTTAATCCTTTTCACTTCTTCCGGCGGCCGTTGTTCTGCTTTCTTCCGTCTTTTTCGCCGCTCCTCGTTTTCTCGCGCCCACCTCGCAGCGATTTCACGATCTACCTCCTCACGCCTCTTCCTTGCTCTCAAAGCCTCCCCTTCCTCTTTCTCTCGTTTTCTCTTCAAAAGTTCACCGTCGTACTGCGCCCGTTTCGCTTCATCTTGAAGAACCTCCCAAGCTCTTCCTAGGCGTTGAAAGGCTTCTGTGGCGTCTTCCTTCTTGTTCTTATCTGGGTGGTAGCGCAGTGCTAGCCTGCGGTATGAATCTTTAATTGAGGATATAGGCGCAAATTGAGAGACTTCAAGGATTGAGTAGTAGTCCTCGATTAATTTGGTTGTGGCCATTGTTTATTCTGAGATCGTCATGAATTGAAATTACAGCCTGAAAGCTGGTGCCTGAAGCCTAAAGCGAATCGTCAAGGGGTTTGGAGCTTTTATGAGTTTCAAGTGGTCGGAAATACATTTGCGACTCTTTGCGTGATGCGACGCGGATCTAGCCTAGCAGCTGTGATGAAGGATTGGTTGTTTGAATGAAAGGAGATATCGTGAGGTGATTGAGGCCTGGCGCTGAAATTGTGTTGGGCTGATGCTATATCAGGACGCCACGCAAGGCGCAAGATGCACCGCGGTTGTGGGTCCCTGAGCCGAGGCTTCGCTTATTTATTCCTGTTTCGCCTCCCCTTTCACAATTCGGTCGTAATTCTCGCACTTTCTTTTTATTTACTGTCTGACCCTCTAGGGTTTTTTATGCTGCTTCGCTCGAAAGTTTCACTATAACAGAAATAGTGTATTAAGATTTTCTTAAAATTAAATTGAAGTAAGAAAGAATTTAAAGTGCTGTATAGCAAAAAAAGGGCAAGAGTTGCCAACGGTCAGACATTGAAGGGACATGCTTGCTATAAGTTGCATTTAATTTATCCTTTAATTCGTTCGCCTAGTTTCAGGAGTACAATTGTTTAAACGAAGTCCAACAGCCTAAACTCCACGGGTAAGAAAAAAGGACCATTCTTACTTGAATAGAGGAAATATATGGCAACTTCGTACGCCATGTGTAAAGTGGATGAAAAAAGCAAAGGTGTGGAGAAGGCATGGCCGAGGCAGGGAGACTTGATTAAAGGGTGGAAATTCCCAGGGAATTACGAGTACCAGGTCGATTTGAAAATTCGGGATAATGATGATTAGTAGGAGTGTTTGTGGGGCAGGAGGGAAAGATGAAGGGGAAGGGAGGGGGAAGAACAATGAAAAAGTGGACCTGGTGGGAAGGAATATGAGAAGCAGCAGTAGCTACAATCCGACTTAAACATATTGAATCGCACCGCCAATATTGAGTAATGCTTTATTCATTATCTCATCCCTTTGTATCACTACTTCCCTTTCAATTCTTCAACCTGCTCTCAAAAGACCGACTTTTCTCTATCCTCCGTGTCTAAAATTGATCTCGGGATCCGTGCTGCCGCTTGTTGTGAAATTTCGTCCCACACCGCTTCGAATCTGGCAAGCACCGTTCGGTAATGTGGACTTTCGGCTGTCGCATATTTGCATATTGTTATGTAGTTCTCATTTAAACTGCGAGTTATTTCGTTTCGCCGTCCCATTCGGGCCTAGCCCTCTGGTACTACCTGTATTTTTATGTTGTTGTTAGTCACCATTTGTTGGTTTGGTTGTGTCGGAGTTGGCTTTTGGATGGTGTTTAGTGATAAGAGAGTAGCGATGAAGTGGTAAAGACGGATGAGTCTATGAAAAAGCGGACCGATTTACGATGATCCCTTATGAAGGGGGTACTAACAATGACTGTACAGGTCGGTTGCGTTTTGAAGAAGGCTGTGATAAAGAGATCAGGAATCAAATAACAGTATAATACCATTTTTGCGAACATATACGATTTTCGGATTGGCAATATATACTGAGTAATATCCCAGAGATTTTTAAGCCGAAGATGGTAGCGAAACCAGCGAGAAACAAAATTGCACCGAACATCCTAGGAGCAGCAGCAAAGAGGAAATGAATCTTGTCAGTTTATTCTGGTCTTCTACTATGACACAGTCAGTCAATATTCGGCTTGAATGTCGCACCTAGGTAGGGGCAAATGACATTTCTCAAGCTGATTTGGCCTTCTCGACATCCTTTATCCAATACGTTAGTCTTTTCGCTTTTAGTTGGGACCGATCTATCCAGACTCCCCATCCAACTAAAAGGGCGACGGTTACAGGGATCGAGATCGTCCACAGCAACCAGATATTGTTATTGACAACAAACGATGAAGTGACAGCGCCAGTGCTTGATGTGGGATCTGGCGATGTGGTTGTGCTGAAGAACTGGGTACCAAAAATCGAGCTAACTGTAGAGATGGGAAGGAACACCATCGCCAATATCGAGAGTGTTTTCATGATATAGCTATCTTGCCTCATGACCCGGCTATCATGCATGGTTCCAATGTTGAAGGCCTAAAACCCTTCAGAATTTTGGCAAAGAGAAGGTGAATTGGAATAACCAACCATGTTGATAACATTCTTTAGTCTCTGTTCCACGCTTAGCATCCGCAGTCTGGTCGAGTGGAACATCTCTTTGCGGTAATGCAAGGAACCGTGTATGGCTTCCCAGATGGCGAGATCGCCCTTCCTCAGATCCTCAATATCGCTATGGTACCGCAAAGCGCACTCAAGGGATCGGAGAACGGCGTCTAGCCCCTCCACCATGTGTATAGCATCTTTGGCAAGGTTATGGATGCTATTGTAATCAATTGCAAGTAAGTCGGAGCTGTTGACCTCAAGTTGGGCCGAATGTTCGAATATTATCTGTCCATTAGTTAGTTATTAGACAAAAACTCTTTCCAGCGAATCGAGAACAAGGACAACGCACTCTTTCAGCTTCTCGAGACAAATCCACCAGTTTCCACGCACTTTCATCAACGCGCTCGTGCCATCCCTCGAATGATGCATTAATCAGGAAATATGGATCCTTGAGGGCATCTTCCCAGCTGCTAGACTTAAAAAGTCGATTGATAGCTAGCAATATTCCTGGAACGGGTTGGAAACAAATAAGTGTAACTTGCCGAGATGGCTCTGATGTGGAGTTGCTATTTGAGGGCGGAGTTGGCGACCATTTCAACACGAGGCCCGACTTCACCCATCGGGGTTTGCCATCGAACGGCAGTGACGGCAGTAGAGCAAGGAAACGAATCCACACAACTATAATTTCTTTTTTCAACAAAGTGCAAATAGGAGTCTAGAAATTACTTCGGGCCTTCGGGGACGTACTTTCAGATTCGTCTCTCAACTTGCGGGTGCCAAATGAGTGGGTGACCGACTGAAATCTCTCGGCGACGAAGGCGCTCGGTATGCCGAACCAGTCAACCAAGTGTGGAAAATGAGGCAAAGAGGCGGGATCATCGATTGGAGCCGTACTAAAACTTGTCAAGGAAGGCTTGTTTCAAATTTATTGAGGACGGGATCAAAAAAAGCCAATTGAGCGTCATGGTTGACCATGGAAATGTAACCAGGCGGCAAGTTCCCTGCAACCCAGGCTGCAGCCTACTTACAGGATGCCTAAATCCCACCCGCCACAAGTTTCAAGCTCATCAACGGATGATAGTTCTTGGCGAGTTGGATGTTTCCCTATAATTTCACATTAGACGATGCAGAAAAATACAGTGGCTCTTTCACCTCGACGCCATTGAAATAGACAGAAAGGCGAATGAGCTCCAGCATTGCTGCTTGTGTACCGAGAGTTTCTCAATGATTGGTGCGACTCTGCTTGGCGATATGATTTAGCCTCCATGTTGAAGCGAGATATATACCGGGGATCTTCGATGAGAGTAGTCATCATCAAAATCCTCTTGAAGATGTATCTTGTCCCTCTTGCATCCCCGAGGAGGCCTAACGGATAAAATATCATAACAACAAGAATTTTTCATGAATTATTGAAAATAAGAGCCTTTTTATTGATGACGTGTCCATTAGCCATCTTGTGAAACGCATGGCTAGGGTTGTGGCTTGGTGGCTGATGCGTGATGCAGGAGAATTTAGAAGAAGCATTAGGTTCTAATATGAGTCGGGCGAAGAAGAAAATCTTTGCTTTCGATTTTCATACCAGTCGGGCAAAGGTTGCCAATCATCTGGTCCAACTTCCTTATAGCTACAATGTAGGAAAAAAGGGCGTGGGCAAACAGGGGTTTGAGTGTTTTCACGGGCGCGGCTGGGTTGAGTAATCGGCGATCTTCTTCAAACGGATCCTCATGAAGCCATAAACCATTATCACACTGTCTGTTGGAGTCAGAATATCCTATTTTTACTGGAGCACCTGTTCCTTCGTATTTGTATATAAATAATTAGCTTTCCCAGTGCTCTTTTGGCACTTCAATCGAGTCAGCTTCTCCATATTCGCACACCTCAAGATCCCAGCCTACAACAAGGTCCTTCACTCGAGATTGCTTCGCCACCAGATTGATATCCTGACTTTTGTATCATAAATTGTCAAAGAGGAGGCTCTTAGCCACACTTGTACTTGAAACGAAACGTCGATGGTAAGATCACCTTATGAGATGTCCACCTCAAGGGGTACACTAACTGATTCCCGTGCAGGCTTCTAGTGGTTCAAATCGGCACAGCCAAGACGTCCCCGCTCTTCAAGATCAAATATCTGACATATTAGTATGCTACCCAGATGTATTTGTTCTGTGTGGGGTTTTCATTGACACCCACTTAGGCTGGACTTGACTGGACCGTGAGCAGCAATACCAGTGCCTCTGCTTTTACAAAGCCAACAACCCCTGAAAAGGAATCGAAAAGTGGTACGTCTACTAGTGTATTTGCTGGCTGCATTCCTTGACGGATTTCATGGCAATAGGGTCCACATCTACTGCCCAATCTACTGCCCAATCTTCATCGACAGGCTCTTCAAGCACATCCAAATCTGCAACTGGGCAACACTCTTAGATTCTAGTATGTCATTTATTGCCCTTAATACTTTTTATTCCTTTTTTTATCCTGACTACTAACCTCTCCAGGACCCAAGGGATCCCGTTAGAACAAGACACACTCTACCGGCTCCCAAAATGTCAATTCCTGCTTCCAGTAGTATCAATGAGGAGTCTGTACCCGACTACATCGCCAATTTCCATGATATCCGAGGCTGGTACTATGCCCGGACCAAAACCCAATTCTCATGGAGAAGTTGGGGTGATGAGTCTAGGCCGGTTAGACTTTACTATCCAGCTAGCTTGCAGTACAATACCCATGATAACAACGGTGCCATCAACGATATGAACGGCGCCCTCGATGGTGTGGGCTACTATGCCATCGGCGGTATGGGAAGGCAAATCCGTGGAGATCAACCTTATGCGTGTACGATCAATCCATCATCCGGAAAATTCGAACGTCTTTGTGTTCAAACGAGAGATTCTTTCTGCACACTAGACAACAGCACCTGGGATCGGACAGTCATAAGAAACACAGCACCCAGGCTCTTTCGTCTGGCCAACTTCCCCCTCCAAGGCATTCCACTAGGAAAGAGGTACCAGATAGAAGAATGGACCCGCAAGGACTGGATATCTGTTGTGGTACGCTGGATTCCTGCATCTCTGGGAATCGCCATTCTCGTAAGTTTTCGCTATCGGCAATATATCTGCAAGCTCTTCAGACTGACAAGCATGCCTTTGATGACAGTTGTTTCTGCCAGGCCATGGTCAGCCCAGTGGAAAGAATCCGCGAGCATATTTGCCCTTTTTGTACAATGGGTACCGATACCCACGTCTCGCTCGAAATTTCTGGGAAAACAGGAGAGAAATTCAGGAAGGGCGTGCGGATGATCCCTCGTGGACCTCAGGTAATATCGGAGTGTATCGCGCGTTTAGGCCTAGGTTCCTTTGCTATCTGACAGAAGGAAAAAGAGACAAGAACGGAAATAGAGTCGGGCCACCTCAATTTGAGGTAAGACCTGTAGGAAAAGTGAGTTATAAATCTCAACTTTTTGATTCAAAGACGTTAATGATTTGTAGAACGATTACACACGTTATGTCTTTATATCATACACAAAGACCCAGTTCGATTCAGACAGTGAAGAAGAGAAGGGAGCTAATTATCAGCTTCTTTACGCTATGGCTCTTTGGGAAACCTTCATTTATGCAAATTCTGTTCAGGACCACACACGAAAGCCAGAGGCATTCTGGGTGGCGAATCTATGCCAACCTCAAAGTAAATACATCGAAAAGGAAGACAGAGTGGAAGCGGTCCAAGACGCTGACGAGAAAAAACTCCTGACGGATCAAGATGTAAGCTGTTTTTGATGTGCTCTGAGCCATTATCTGTCTGACTAGTGTTTTGATTAGGTTTATACCATGAGCGATATCATCAGGGGGGCAGATCATTTGATCATTATCGCCCGGAATGCAACATCTTTAGTAGCAGATGATCCCAATACACAGGCTAAAGTCCTTCGAGGATGGGGCCGAAGAGTGTGGACACTGAACGAGGTTATTCTGAGCAAAGGCGATTCTGTCACAATATCAACCCAACTTAACAAACGGTCGCAAATCTCTAAAGTTCGCCTTGCCGAAACTGCATGGCCGGATGCTGATTACTCACGACAACTTGTGGAGCACTTTACTAATCTCCCCCTTAGTCGTCTAGAGCTGGTAAGTGTGGCGATGAAGTGCTTAGACAACCGGGAACTGGAGAGCTTATATGAAGGAGATAAGAGTTATGCTCTAATGGGATTACTGAGGGTCCGGCCAAGGATTGATACTAGTGATTCTTCATTTCAAGCGTTTGCTAGGTAAGTCAGTCTCAGTCACACAGACTCGGCAAATGCAGCGACGTGATGGATTTTTCTGATGCATTGCTCCTCTACAGACTATCTCTACCGCAAGACAGCGACCGGCTCATGGAACGGCTAATATGCCTGTTACCTGAGAACCTAGAAGAGCCGTGGAATCGGATGTCAGACAAATACAAGTCGATCCTTTGGGACATATTTCCACACGTACAAGTGTGCGGCATTGGAGAGAACGACACTGTGTTTGTAGACGGCTTCAAAGGTGCTATGATCCAATGGTCTTCATTCAGCACTGTTCAGACAATGAAGAGGCTGAGTTGGAAACGGAAGACCCTGATCTACATCACCATATTTTCACCACTACTTCTCATCATCGGGGGTATCTCGTTTCTTACCTCTCACGCTGCAGCCATTTTTCTAATAGTTGTCTCGTCGGCTGTATTGTTGGCAGCACCTGCCTATGTCCCTCTTTTGTACAAAGGCAAGCTGTATGCGGTTGAGCCTTGCTTGTTCGGTATTGAGGGGTACGTTCCTCTCCCCGAAATCGAAGAAAAGATATTCGGAGCCAAGATGGGACGCCTCAAGTGGAGTTCATATGGATCTCCTCTGTCACGGCATCGGTATCGAAAGCGGTATCGAGAACACTTCCAAGACGTCGAGGCAGGAGCGGGACAGCCATTGTTGGATAGGGCTGTAAATGATCCCCATGATCCCGTGTACGGCTATCCCGTCGAATCTGTGGACCCTTGCTCCCCATGTGACAGCTGTATCAACTCGCTGCCAACTGACCGGTGTAAGCATTTCAGTTATACTTCGGCAGAGGAAAAGAACAAAAGTCTATATGGTGATATGAAGGTACGGGCTTTTCTTCCTCGAAATATGAGCTTGGTTTTTGTTTGTGCTAATAAAAATTCAGCTATTTACACTCATTGACACATTCTCAATGACAGCAACGCTCTTTGAGGCTCGTCATCCGCCCGTGGCTTTGATCATCGGCGGATCTGAAGGCGGGATGAAGCGGGCTTTGGCATGCTCATACGATATCACGACCGGGACCCTCTACCGTGAGACCGTTCTCCGGGTTCCTTCCCAGATTGTGGATAAGATGCATTCTTTACAGCGAGTCAGATTGGGACTAAAGAATCCTTTCGGAGCAAGCAGTGTAAATAAGGTTCATCATGCACAACCAAAGCCAGCCGTACCTGTGGTACACAGACCACCACCGATAAATCAGCCACAAAATGAGGAGGAATCTAGCTGTTCTCTCCATGGAGAAGACGGAATAGTGCTGGAGCAGATCTGTGATGGCCCTGTAGGAAACAAGGTTGAATGACTTTAGGAAACTTCTAGGATCACAAGTGAGCGAAAGGGGGGTTCAGCCCGCCGCTGAATTCCAAAAATTGTGCAATAACCGTTCTATGCCATTTGTTTAGTTTTGCGCTCTAAAAATAATGATATTTAAGAAAATCAAATAGCTCTAAATAGCTCTAAATAGCTCATATCAGTGATCCATGTCTACAGAACAAATTTGCCATAGCTTATGTGCAGCCGTAAACCCCAACCCTAAAGCTCCCATTGTCGATTGACTCATTGGCCACTTTAGTCATCCGGTTGACGTGATTTGGTGATTTTGTTTTGTTGCTTTTAGGACCTTTTCGTCTCTTCTTGCTTTCGTTGATCTGGTTAGTGGCTGTTGGTCCGGCTAGTTTTACCGCGATAGCTATCTGGAAGTGAATTACATCCTGTAACAATGACATCGTAAGCTTAGATTAACGAGATAGAACTAGCTGAGCGCTGATCTGTTGCGTGAGCTCCTTCTTACTCTCCTATCAATATCGGCATTTGAACATTTGGTTTCTTTTAACATTAATCACAATACAACGACGCGAGAGAAGACAACACATCGACCTCAACATGGTCAACTATTCGACCAACCTGCCCCCCAAGTACTCGCCTGTGATGCAGTACGATGTCGAAAATCTTCCTATGCCCGCCGAAGCTACTAATTAGAACACTCCTCTCCTATCGGACAACACTGCCACTCCACCAAGTTCGCCTTCTACTGCGCCAATATCCTCCAACGTGGAGATCTGCGCTGGCTACTTCCCTCACTATGGCTGCAACAACGGCGGGGGTTCCTGGCGCTTCAAAGGCGAGTGTTTCTGCATGTGGTGGAATTTCCTCATTGGAGAGGATGGTGCCCAATGTGCTTGCGCTATCTTTGTATTTTTCGGTTTTTTGGCTTTTGTCCTTACCGGTATTTTAATACTCCGACACAGCGGTTAGATGATTGACGGTATGTTTTTGGTGCTACCTTTGTCCTTGATGGGGATTGTGCTGACAGAGGCCGAGAGCAGAAGCGTTGTTGTAGAGTGGGACGAAGTCCATCTCTCAACCTTTTGAACTAGATGCGCATTTATTGCACTTGCAATCTTTCCGGCTTTCCTTTTACATCAACCTCAACCTTCGACTCCTATCTGCGGCCTTTGCGTTTTCTGCTACACCGTCTCTCCACTCTGGTTCCCTACTCTTGTATTTGGGTTCCGTCTCCTGGCTATCTTCGAGGTACTCGACATTTGTGTTATTAGATTTGCATATCGAGCGTGGTACTAAGAGTCGTTAAGAGGTGTTAAATTGTTGGGTTGCTTTCTGCAGGGTTAGCTCTTTATTTAGGGATAGTTCTCACAAAATATCACAAACACCCGATTCCATTTCAACTCATGAAATTCATCAGCCAATGATTTATGTGTCACGCTATTCTCCTCAAGATTCAAGAGCCATCTTGGACCCAGCTCCTGCCAAAAAAAGCTGTGGTGATCAGTACCAGTATGGCTATAGGAAAGCTAACAGGAACTAAAGGACTTTTCTGTTCTTACTGCGAATTATTTGAGAGAGTGTGATAAGCTGTGCTGTATACCATCCCGAGACTATGTATTGTAGATCAATCAGAAACACCTCCGGAAGTAGACCGCAATATCCTTTACTCGAGGACCTCTACTTTCTAAACCCCAAAAACCACCTTATGATTATTATTCATTAAATATTATTGCAACCATCGTCCACAATTATAAATTAGTTTCAAGGACTCCCAATATTTGCTTCACCATTTACCGTCCCCGAACATGTCTTAATAGTTGTTGTTATATTGTTGTTGCTGCTGCTGCCAGTAATCATTATTATCCCGCTGCTTTTGGGCCGCATCGTCAGCTTGTTGCTGCTGGTCCGCTTCGTACCTAGCTTCGCGGTCGCGGTCGTCTTGATTTTGCCTCATCATCTTAATTCTCATGTCTTCGTCTTGCTGTCGCTGACGTTCCCAATTCTCGCGGAGATACGTGTCTGGGCTTGATGCGACATACTTTGGAGCTGCCTGGGATTGGTATGCGGATGATGGGTTGTGATGGTGTGCTAGACGTCGATCAATCGTGATCTTTCCCTTTGGAACAAATTGCTTGGATATTAGATATGGAGATAGTCATCAACACAGCAAATATCGCGACACAGACAACACATCTCCAGAAGTACACAACACACAAATTATAAACTCGAAAATACACCCAAGGGATACCCAGTCAGTTCTCCAGGATGGCTTGATAAATCGACGAATCCGATGGCTGTCCTGCGGTCGTATTGACTGTCGCCGTTGCTGAATGAGGACTTGGGGTTACGGTGGTGCAGCATAGCAACCTGTGAGTATCCGAACTTATACCCTTCACTAAATTCTTGGTTCAGCTCGCCCAAAGGCTGAACTCGAAATGTGGTACCATAACGCCTGGAGTGCATCATTCGAAGTAACCATGTGGACTCTCCAAGCACTGACATTGGCACGAAGTTTGTTTTCTTTCACAGGAGATTTGAGGCGCTCCTAGACATGCATAACCGGACTACTTCGTTGCCTGATACACCCTTTTTGGTTTAAGTCTTGTTTAAAAATCAAAGGAGCCCTACCTGCTTTAAATTTTCGCCTTAGCATTTTTGCCTTGAACTATAGGGCGATGTTGGAGTGCTAAATCGATTAGCGGATTATGGCAGGCAAGCCTTCCTGATGACAGGAACTCGCTTTTTGCAAGTTCCAGGACGATTCCATGACATGTTGAGAAATGTGCTGTGAAATACCCTTATATCTCGCCTATATTTGTTCGCAGGAATACCACTTTGCGCGGGATGAGAGGGACATATACATAGACTCCATGATCTATCTATTGCGTAAGTTATCTCAAAGTCCTAATATTACCTGAGAATTAATGAGATAATGTAGAATTTGGAAAAATAATCTCTTGGAGTTTGTCTGAATGTGGTAGGTATCTGTACGGAATGTTAGTTCAGGAACAAAGTCAAGTTGTTCAATTCGACACTTGTACCCGGAATATAATGCGCGCAATCTACGATCCTCTACACGCTCGCGGGATATCCGCCATGTCGTTGACCATCTACCACTCCGAAGTTTACCTCTGGGGAACTACCAATGGCTCAATAATGCTGGCCAACCTTTCGTTTGGCCCCGAAACCAAATACAAAGCTAGGATGATCGCAGTAGCTCCGTTTGGTATCCAGAATTGCGAAAATCTTCGTCTGTGCTTCCCAAGTTCAAAGGATGAGCCCTTCATTATCGTTGGTCAAGGTACGAGTTTCTTACGAAAGGACGGCAGAATGGGCTGCAACCCCCAATGGCCTATGACATTGACTGTGAAGGAGGAGGGTTGTAGGGCTGGGTAACATTTGAGGAACACGAAGACCCTCTTTCGGACGAGATAAGCGCCCTCAACTCCAAAAAATGAGACCGAAAACGAGAATGTGGAGGTGAAAGATACAGAAGATAATTCCGAACTCAACACGACTCATAGCTCGACAGAAGACGTCAGCAAAAGAAAAGAGGCGAAAGATAGAGATATACAAGATGCTAGCAAGATACTGGATGCGAACGAGCATACGGAAGAAGGTTTGAAAGGGGTGGAAACTGATATCGGAAACCCAGATACCACCATGGAGCCAATGAATGGAGAAGATAATCAAAGAGTCGATAGTAACACCGACTTGTCAACAGGAGAAATACCACAAAAGGCTTCTCGATAACTCGACAATAGAGAGGTTCCTGGTGCCAACGAATCGGACACACATCAGGGGAGATAACTCACTGACATTGCGACAGTGGACGTCGCGGCTGATATTGAAGATATTGGCTTTAATAACGACAATACTGGTAATATTCAAAACTCAAAAATTGCGAAGATGAGAAATGCTACGTCGATTGAGTCGATAAAGCCGCCTTTACTTTACGACCTTCACACAATTAGCAAAAGGGACTCCCAGGAGAATAATCAAAGTATCAACAAGCCCTTTACAGCGGAAAAGGAGGGGATCGGCGATATTGGGTCCTCCCGGGAATCAGATAAATTGGTTGATGAATATACTTTTCAGGTCAAAGAGATCAAGACGTCTGCAGATAATTCTTCTAGAACTCATCACGAACCACAACCGGAGGCAAACCACAACTATAGTTTTCCCATGGGACTTCTAGCCATGTTAGGCGTTCTGGTTCTATCATATTTGATGTGTAAATAGCCATGATGATTTAGGGAGCTGGTTCAAACAATCAGGGAATAGAAATAGATTATAGGACGTGTTCAGGACTTCAGACAGGAAAACAGGCAAGGAATTTTCCTATCCCGTAGCGGCAGACATCTACCGCTCTCTTTACTACATCGCCCTAGCCTACATCTTGCAGGGAGGACGATCTTGGCAAACTCAGAACTACGCTTACGTGGGACCGCATATACGCACATCTTACACACCCCACTTCGCGATTTGTTATCAATTTCTTAATTAAAATAATTATAATAATAAAATCGCTAAACAAAGGAAAGGTCGTTCGTAGAAGTATAAGTAACTAGTCTAAACTATACGTCATCTCGAAGTTTCGAGACTCGGTCTCTGTTATGAGGGATGGAAGCCTAAAGCTTAAGAGAGCAAAGCCTGTAGCTTAGGCGGGTGAGGCCTGGAAGGCGATACGCACCCGAATTTTATATAATATGAACTTTAAAAAATTATAACTCAACGACTAATCTAGAAATAGATTTTAAAAGACTAAATACTATCTTAAAGCTTAGAGAATTGAATACGACATGTATAATTAATTATATAGCGCGAGTTATAGTAGTTTGGTTTAAAGCCGCATGCAGTATGGTAAGATCGACCCTTACCCCTGCAATCGACCCCTGGGAGTCGATTGAATCTTTCCCAACGGTTGTGGCCACTTAATAATCGGAATACCATGGACCAATCCCGATTCGGCTAGAAGGCACGGAAAGCTACTCGACCAGTAACCTTAATTTTAGCCTCGCTCATTTCCACAGCATCTGAGGCAGTGAGAGGTTCCAGGTTACCATTTCGCCTGTGAAGACCACATCACAACTTTAACGACCAGAGTAACTCTCGATCGGCATTGGAGAGCGCAAATGGCTGCCACAGATTCCCAAATACATAGCAGGCCAATAGCTACTCGTATTGCTCCAGCGCCTGCCAGAGCTTCCCCCACCAATCTTGGCGCCAATTGTAATGGAGACTCACATCTACCTCCAATGCCATATACTTGCCTGTCCTGTGCGAAGCGCAAGGTGAAATGCGACAAGGCGACGCCGATGTGTTCCCGCTGCCGCAAGGGCAAACTCGAGTGCTTCTATCAAGCGCCTTCATCACGACGGCGGAAACGAAGGTTGAGTGGCGACGCTGACATCAACGAAAGGCTCGCTCGATATGAGCGCATTCTGCACCAACATGGTTTACTACCGCAGGATGCCGACACATTGCCTTCCACCGAAGAGATACCACAGGAACCATTACCTCACCATGGGAACGAGCTTGAAATGTCGATAACGGGCAAACTTCTGGCCGGTCAGGGCAAGTCAAGATACATAGACAATATTTTCTGGAGTAACCTAGGGGGTGATGAAATGCAGCGCATGTCTGATGAAGAAGAAGAAGAAGAAGATGATGATGATGAAGTGGTTGCCGGCACCCCCGGGGTTTCGCATCGGATCCTTTGACAGGAGCATTCATGGGTTCTCAACAGAGTCTTCTCCACTATCACCCAACCCATACTGAAGCCATAATGCTGTGGAAGACGCATATCGAAAGTGTCGAACCCATCTGCAAAGTTCTGCACATTCCATCAACATTTAAGATGGTCGAGATGGCTTCACAGCAGCCTTCAATGGCGTCGAAAGCTGACGAGTGCTTGCTGTTTGCCATATACCACTTTGCTGTCTTCTCGATGATGGAAGAGGAATGCACAAAGAAATTTGGCCAGTCGCGAGCTATGTTGATGCAAAGATATCACTTCGCGACCCGACAAGCTCTGGTCAACGCGTCTTTTCTTAAGACTACCGAGATCTCGATCATGCAAGCTCTCGTCCTCTTTCTTCTGCCTTGCCGGCATTTCTACGATCCACACACGTTCTGGATCTTGACAGGTGTCGCAGTCCGCATAGCGCAACGCATGGGACTTCACCGAGACGGAGAGAAGCTGGGCTTGCCACCATTTGATGTACAAATGAGGCGACGGATATTTTACCAACTTCTACCACTTGACGGCATTGCAAGCCAAATGTCAGGCACTGGTACAGGTATGATGCCAGACACCTGGGACACTCAGCAGCCTTTAAACGTCAATGACAACCAGATTTGGCCAGGAATGACCGAGACGCCGGAAGAGCAAAAGGGCGCAACTGAGATGATCTTCTGCCTGGCGCGCTCATGTGTCGGGAAATTCTTTCTCAGGGCTGGAAAATCGATGCACGGCGCAGGCCCCTCGGAATTTAAAGACTATAACGAAGTTGAACCGCTGATCTGTGAGGCCGAACGCGAACTTGAGGAGAAATATATTCGCTACTGTGATGTCGTCAATCCGCTACATTTCCTGACTATCGGCTTGGCCAGGTCAGCGATTACTGCTATGCGTATCCGGACTCGGCTCCCAAAAGTCAGGAACCAGACCGTCACTGCCGCAGAGAGGAGGGAACTATTTCAACTTTCGCAGAAGATCATCGATACAGATACGGCACTCTACGCTCACACAAGCCTAAGCAAATACCTGTGGCATGTGAGATCGTTCTTCGTGTGGGGTTCGTGGGATTCGTTGATTTTTGTTCTAACTAGTCTGCGGAGATCCGACCTTCTCTCACCTACGGAAACCGATGCCGCTTGGAGCAAGGTGGAGCAAATGTACAATAGCCACAGCGAGCTCCTAGAGTCAAAGGGAGCGCTGCACATAGCGGTTGGGCGCCTCACGCTAAAGGCCTGGGATGCCAACCCACCGACCAGCAGTGTGCCAGAGCCGGCCTTCATCACAACCTTGCACTCCCTGCGGAAAGGGAAGCTTAACAGCCGAGCGGAAGGGCAGGACAGCAACGCCCCTACTCTTGACGCGAAAACGGATACAATGTCACCAATCGATCCGTTCCCTGCAAGTGACGCGAATGCATTATTTTTTAGCTTCTCTGATAGCATGGGCCTTGATATAGGCAACGACTTCGATCTTGATACCACAAACTCGATGCTCTGGGATCAATTGATCCAGGATTATCAGGCGCAGGGTGGTCAGCAGTAGGGTGGATTCTCGCAGTAACCGCTGGCTCTGCGAATAAGTAGTGCATTGCCCCCACGTTGTTCTCAGCTGCATTATTGGCTGTGATGGCATGTGTAGTGAGAGGTATGTCGAAGACTCTCAGCTCAAACTGTCCGTCGTCCTGCTCTCCATTGCACCATGGCGCAATTCTAGAGCTGGTCCGAACACTCCACTCCACTTTATTATTGGATGAGCTGCACGGCACTCTCCTCTCTCATTCATGAGAATGTTGCGCTGAATATCTTGTTCTGGTATCGTACAGTCGAGCGGGGATAAGTTGATATTCGGTGTAAGTCGATAAATTCTAATAGCACCGATGCCATCCACTTATCCCAACTCGACTGTGTATATCAATCTGGCAGCGCCATCAGTAAGCCACGAGTGCACGACTGATATCTTCAAGTTGATTCGAAAGCGCCGCCTGCAAGCCGCCATTTCGTACGTGGCTGAAGCCTTGACGTACCCGAGAACCCGGATGCACGTCGCAACGATAGATTATAGATTAGAAATTTAGAATATGTCCACGCAATCGACTGGCATTCCAAGTGTCTGCTTATTCCTGATCGCGACTGCTTCTGGATCTAGACCGTGATGTTGCCTGTGATTAGTCGAAGCTTCGGGTCCTAAGCGGTCGAGCAGTAAACGATCTCGGGTCTCAACCCGGCCGCGGAGGGCTCTCTGCTTAGACGCTTCAAAAGCCCGAAACGGCCCGGTGCCTACATATACCCCCCCTTTGTCTCCACACTCTCGACAACATCTCTATTTTTTTTTTGTTATGCAACGCACTGCCGAAAGTCAAAGTGAGAAATTTTTCAATAGACGACAAAGAACGATATTCGCAGTCAGATTGAAAGTCCTCGTATCAGGGGCAGGCATCGCAGGACCTTTTCTCGCATACTGGCTTACCAAAACACGTCTTGATATATCCATCACAATCATCAAACGATAACCTTCTCCCATGGTCACTGGCCAGTCGATCGATATTCATGGCCCGGCAGTTGAAATCATCAAGGCAATGAAGTTGGAAGAGGCTGTCCGCTCCTGACATAGGACAAAGGATGGTACCATAATTTTGCATTCCTCGGGAAAGAGTTTTGCTTAATTCAAGGCTGGCGATACTTTCACTGCTCAATACGAAATCCTAAGGGCAGACTTGTCACAACTTTTCCAGGAAGCCACTGAGGGCCTGGGCAATGTCCAGTACACATATGGTGATTCTGTCAAAATTCTCGAACAAACAGATAAGGATATTCATGTGACCTTTACTGGAGGATCAAAAGATACATTTGATTTGGTTGTTGCCGCAAACGGCTCTACTTCGAAGACTCGGTCGCTGATTCTGGACGAGCAAGTTCTTAAGGATAGTTATAACTTCCTGGGTTGGTACAATGCTTTTTTTAGCATTCCGAGTCGGCCAACCGATCCAAAGCTGTGGCAGTGTTACAATTCCCCGAAAGGTCTCTGTATCATGCTACGCCCGCATCGGAACACTTCTACTGTGGGAGCATACTTATGCATTACAATGCTAGCACGAGGGCAACAGGATCCAGCCGTCGAAGACTCCATGGAAAAAGGAACGGAAGAAACAAAACGCATGTTGCACGAGTACTTTGAAAATGCAGGCTGGGAAGTAAAGCGGGTATTGGAAGGAATAGACCATGCAGAAGACTTCTATATGAGCCGGGCTGCGCAGGTGAAGCTTCCACAATGGACGAACGGCCGTGCTCTTGTATTGGGAGACGCAGCCTTCGCAACCTTTGGTGTTGGAACGAGTCTTGCTATTGAGAGCGCTTACATCCTGGTGGGAGAGCTGTCGAAGATCCAGAGCAGCAATGATGTACCGCAAGCTCTGCAGAAATACGAGGTCTTTTCGCCCATTATATGCGAAAGTAGAAGAACTTCCACCCGGTTTTCCGCAAATTGCATTTCCGCAGTCTGCTTGAGGCCTTCGGTTAAGAAACTCTGTATTGTGGTCTGCGAGTAAGACAAAAATTCACAAACTTTTGCAGGGTGATTCGGGGATGGACTGGGAACTGCCGTCTTACGATTGGGTAGGCATTTGAGAAAGCAATGAGTGTAAGAAAAGAAAGGCGGAGCTGGCTGTCCAGTGTTGTTAAAAATAAGTTAGAGTTATAGAGTGTATAATACACGTCACATACCACTCTAACTAAATTTAATACCTTAAGTACCCTCCTTACGCGACTTATATTCTCTTTTGTGTGAAGTGTGGGAAATGATTAGATTAGATTAGATTAATGGCTATTAATCTAATCTAATCAAGAATAATAGATTAATATTATCACGTGATATATAAATAGAGTTCGGACTTATTTATAGGCTATGAGTACTTAGAATTAGTTTCTAAGAGAAAAGAGTATTTGATATTATACTTTCTTATATGCGATCCTTAAAACCTCTTATTCTTGTTCTTATTTAACCCCTTTTAGGTAGCCTAAGGTAATAAGGTCCCTCGCCGTACCTCTGTCGCTACCCCTACCCTTCTCTACTATATAAAGGCCCTTTTAGTACTGGAAAATGATGAACTTTTAATATATGGTTTGGAAATCAAATGCTAGCTTATATTTTATCTAAATATATAAAGAATAATAAGATATTATGTATTATATATTTGATTAATGAATTAATCAAATATAATTAAATATCTAATCTATTCAAGTTAAATTTGAAAACTACTAATCATATTCTAATCAAGATCACTTGATTGAATTAGATTAATAATTGATTAATATGATTAATTCTTTCTCACACTGTTTGTGTGCTACTCACTTCGCTCGAGGCGTCGGCCTTTGAGATATACTACTAATGTGCCACCTATCTCACAATTATTGGTGGCCTGTAGGGATATTCCTTAATATAATACACGCAGCGCGTAGCCCCTCGCCTCACCACTGTTTGGAAGTGGGAATAGTGGGAATAGTTACGAATTAATTGTGGTACAAAGCAGAAATACATTTCCAAGTCTCGGGTGAAAATAGACATAAGCCTATTTAGCCATGATCTCCTCGTATCTCAAGCCGGAAATCTTGTCTCTCCTTTCACTTCTACTTAACAGCCTTTTGTTAACTACTGCGTTATTTTGGGGTAACAAATCGGAGCGTTACCAGCTCCTTCTTTGATGTTGGCCAGATGCGTCCGCCTGAAGTGCTTCGTGAAGTCTCGCAGACGCGCAAATCAATAGGCACGTTTTGCTATTTCCGAAAAAATATCCACCCACATACACAATTAAGCCTAGGGTTTAGTAAATCCATACCAAATAATACCCATCAAACCGCCAAGAAGAATAGCAAATGGTGCGCTCAACCCAAACCACGC
Source organism: Cudoniella acicularis (assembly GCA_013054445.1). Taxonomy (NCBI): domain Eukaryota; kingdom Fungi; phylum Ascomycota; class Leotiomycetes; order Helotiales; family Helotiaceae; genus Cudoniella; species Cudoniella acicularis. Next base: position 54,265 of record JAAMPI010000014.1, on the reverse strand, counting down.
CCCTCCAACAAAGCTCGTAGCAGTAATCACAACCCACCAAGGATCACCTCCCAGCGGACTCCCCTCTGAGTGATCCACATCCACAAAACCAATCTGCCACAGCTTATACACAGCCGTAAACACCAACCCCACAGCCCCCGCATTAACACCACGCAAAAGCGAAATCAGCAACCTACGCTCGCGATGACTTTTCCACAATCCCATAACCGCAATCGCTATAACCATCCCCGGCGTAAAAATCCCCAAAAATCCTATCAACGCACCCATTCCGGGTGAAAGTGACGTTCCAGCTGCAGTGAGTGCTCCGAGGTACACGGCTATGTTGAAGTTTGGGCCGGGGAAAGACTGAATGAGAGCTAGGCCTAGAAGAAAATCCCGTGAGGAAACCCAGCCTTCGGCTACGATGTACTCGCGAAGTAGGGGAATTACGACGGGTCCGCCGCCGAAAATGATGGTTCCAGCTAAGTATAGATTTGCGAATAAGGCGACTCCGCGAGGCGGTGATTTGAGTGATGCTCGGATGACTAGGACTGAGATGAAGGTTAGGAGGAAGCCAGCGGTGATGTATACTCCGGTTTGCCAGGATAGGACGTTGAATTGGATCCTGGAAGGCGCTGTCCTTTCCGGAGAGGTATTTTCTGTTGGGGATTGTCTTGTTCCTGGGAGGGAAGTAGACTCGGCCTCTTTGATTGCTTCAAGGCCGATATCACGTTCATCCAACAGTATAGAATTTCGAATGTGTAGCGGCGAGTTTGTATCATTGCCACTAGCTGTGGGAGCCATCGCTAATTCTCCTGCAGTTGTCTCAACATCGGAATTTCGTCTCGCAGTAAAGTTTTCCTGATTCGGCCGTCTATAAGCCTTTACTTTTCTCCGCAGCGGTGAGATAAGTCGGTGAAGCCATCGATAATCCCAGATCACAGTTGCGATTCCCGCGGCGATCATTAGAGCGGGGAAGAACCACAGCGCAGTATACAGAATGCCAGCAGCACCAGTGGAGAACACAAGAGCACGGGTAATTTTATCCGTGATAGCTTTTTCCGATAACTGGACGGCGGCAAGAGCAATGATGCCCACTGTTGCAGCATTCAAGCCTGATAGTAAAGCGTAAACGGGTTCGGGTAAAGTACTGCCGATTTTTGAGACGCCTAATGCCAGTGCGAACATGCCGAGTGCACCGGGGAGACTAAGGATTAAGTTAATAAAACGTCCATGAGAAAATCAGAGTAGGTATTGCGACTTTTCGGGATTGTGAATTAACTTACCTCCATAGTAAGAAAGAAGTAAACCCTGCAAGGATTCCACCATGAATATAATTTATACAGAACAACATCTTGGTGCTCGCCGGGCCCGGAAGCGCCTGGCTCAGCGCAAATATCTCTTGAAACTAGACAATTTGTAAGCTTCAAACAAGGAAGACCTGGAAATCACTCACCAGTTTTTCATCGATCCAGTTGTGTTTTTCTACAAACTGTTTATGATACTAGTAGTGCTGTGAGATCAGTCTCTCTCCGAAATCCAAGGTGTAAGGGGTGGGCCTCTTCTCACGAGTTGAAAGTGCACCGGTGGGCCTCCAAAAGATATAAATCCAAAATGCCAGTTCTTCGAGAGAACATCCATTATGTTAAACAATTCAATTTGGATGGAGCTAATAAACTGTTGTAAATTTAACATGGCGGAAGTTGGTAAAAGTAGAATTTGGGCCGATTTATATATGATTGGACTCAAATAATAAAGAAGGGATTCATGTGAAGAGTATAAGAAGAAAAGATTCAAGAATAGAGAAATCTTTTGCGAAGATCAATACAAATAAGATTGTTGAGAGGAAGGATTACTCAGCTACAAGGAGAATACGCCACACCCGCTACAGAAGCGAATGAAAAGATTCTTAGGAAGTATTTTACATGTATGTTCAGTGCCGATGTTGCTCAACAGCTATGGCGCAATTGTGGCTTTAAAATCGCCAGGTCCACCTCAGTGTAGAAAACAGTTGAGGGGTAATTATAGGTTTCAGTGCGGTGGTAAAGAGCCCTATCTGCTTATGAACAGATGATCTAAAGAATATTTCCAGTGTAATTCTGCTGTTATTATACTAAGACATGTAAATATATCTAAATAAATTTATCCGCAATGTGTCCTACATGTCCGTAGAGAAGGTGTTTAACACACTGCAGTTTACCTTTTAAGACTTTTAATCTATATAGTCGGCTTACTACAATACTGTTTTAGGCTGAGTCTAAAATACTTGGAAATAATTCTATATTTTTATTTTCCACTTGAAAGTTTCAAGGTAGGGCGATTAAAATGCTAGGCGGCTACAGTAGCGTTCATGCTTTAAGCTGGCAATTCTATACATAAGATCGCTAACTAAGAATCCAAGAAGCTCAATTATCTCTACGAATTTTATCACTCGAGCTAAGCCATTAAGTGATTCGAGCCAGGAGACTTCTTTTCACGTTCGATTCTAAATTGTGCCAAATTATATAGTATTTTTTTAATCTGTCATTACTTATATCGCTTTGAAATAAGAATCCGATTATATAGAAGAAGATCAGTAGGTTTATAAGGTGCATAAGAAAATAAGATAAAGTACCTAGATTTAGCGGGAAAAATTCATTACAAGCTTAAAATACAGAAACATTTCGTATCTCCCAGGGCCTGAGAGTAAAGTCCTGTATGTTTGGGATCTGAACCATACCTATACATCGGAAAGTTCTCTTTTGAACTCCTTTCCTTTAGATCTACCCCAGAACAAGTTTATAGTCTGTTACAGACCTGGTTTAACGCACAGTCCTACGAATAAGGAGACTCAGACAGTGTGGCGCTATATGCGACAGGAGCTCTAACACGGCCCCCTGACCCTTTATTGCGTGACCTTGCTTACTAGCACTTACCTCCTGTATATAGACCCCTTCAGGGCCACCTCTTCCTTCTTCTCTCCTTAGCTTAGTTTCTTCGTAATATAGTACCTTCTTGCAAATGTGTCCCCACGTGACGTCAGGGCCCTAGTGCCTTTACAGAGCTGTAACATAGTCATTGTAAATAGTCTCTTCGCTATATTTCTCTGCTAACACTCTATATAAGGAGTATTATTACTAGGGTTTATTATTCTACACTCTATATCACTCTTCCGTAGACTATCCTACGAACTCTTCCTCTATACTGTTTTCCAGATATCCTCAATTGGTGATAGATCTGGGGAGAAGGCTGGCCAGGAGACTAGCGTAATCCCCCAGCTTTTTATAAGAGTTATTGCAGCCTTCGCTTTATGGCCTGGTCCTCCGTCCTGTTGAACCATGTGCATATCTACACACTGTGCTTGGAATCATGCCACGAACGACTCCATTATCTCATGAAGTTCCCTCCCATGATAATCCCAGATCTCCACCTTCGACTTTAAACCTATTCCCCGCCTGACCTTTCAAGTCCAAACCACGTCCACGGCATTCCATCTCATTAATTGGCTGGACCAGACACATAAGCATATGGACCAGCCCACCCCCAACCGCTTTTTCTCATGTCCCTGCTATATAACGGCATCGTGGTCGTTCTCTGACTGTACCTGGCATTCCAGCCAACTGCCCCACCATACTTCCCATTATGAGATCCTTTACCCGCGATTGCGTTGTTCTCTTCCATGAATTTTCTGGCCGCTGCCTCTTCCTCTATGACTCTGAGGTCCGCTTCCGATTCCCTGCTCGCCGTTGGTAAGCCAAACATCATAGTAGCACGAATTATGCCTTTTCCTCCACCTCCACCTCCATCCCCATAGCTTGACATGTTTACGGTTGAGGGTATCTCTCCCCAGCTTGTTTCGTTGTCTCCCATTTCCTTCGCGATGGCTTCAGGTTTCGTCTGTATCGTTGGCATCTCCACCTCCTCCTCCACCGTAGCTTGATGATTTGCTTTCGAATTTGATACATCAGCCTCTTCCCCAGTCTGCTTCCTTTCGTTGGTCATTTCAGAAAGCCTGGCTTGAAGCAGCGATGTGCGACGAATGACTGAGCCTACACTCCAAGGCTCTAGATTATCGTCGTCCCCAGGTGCTGAAGGCGGCGGTTCACAATTTTGCATAGTTACGGTAGCTGGTAAGGATGACTGGTCAGGCAGATTTCGCATCTCAGTCTCAGCCTGGCCATCTCTCCGAGCTGCTGCGATAACTCTGTTAGGTCGCGCTTCCTCATGGTGAGTCCGCTTTCCTGCTTTCTTTTGCTTTTTCCGAGTCCGCGCTTCCGGATCTTTGAAGCAGCCAAAGGCACACGAGAGACCCATGGTGTCCTGTGTGTGGATTATGGACTCTGGATCTCTCTTTGAGATGCAAGAGTTGGATTCGTCGGTAGATCGTCAAAGGGGGGGTGATTCTTGAATCAGACTCCAGCGCCTAAGAGCAGTCTGCAACTGCACACAAGATAGATGGGTGTGATTCAGGAGTGGATATGTCCAAACGAAAGAGCCGTAATGGCTCAGCCTCGTGACTCGTGACTCGTGACTCGTGACTCGTGACTCGGGAGGTGTGTCAACGAACGGGATGCGACTTGCTGCTTGCTACTGCCACCAGGATCAGCCTCCCTCTTCAGCGCCTAAGAGGTCCAAAGTCGAGCTCCAGATGTCGCAAGGCTAGTTATCAACCCGCTTCATCACTGAAGCGAGGTTGTCGTGATGTTGCTTGGAGGAACGTTGGGCTCGCCGAATAAGAATAAGGTGTGTTACACAAACAGGGACGGAACCAGGATTAAATGCACAAGGCGCCAATGAAGTCTTTGTAAGCTGCACGTCTTCGAATGGCTAATTAAACCGCATTGATTTTATTCGTGCTCCTCAGCGCCGGCCGTGACTGCGCCTCCCCACATCCAACGGTCTACCGTCTCGGGTCGCGGAAAACCACCAGACCTGAGATTAGGGAGGCGCAGCCTCGGGATGATCACGGACGATCACGAATGTTCGTCGACCTTCGTCGATGACCAGCAGCAGCCTGCCTCACGGACTTCTCTGAGTCCCCCTACCGCTGCAGAAGCGGTACCCTTTGCTGAGTGTCAGTGATTACAGGCTTATTTACATACGCTATTATGATAGGCTCTCGTGCGTTATGAGCTCTTTCACGCTGTGAGTGCTGTGAGTGCTGTGAGTGTAGGCTCTCGCTTGTTGTACTGTATTTGATTCGATTCGAATCAAATTTTATTCGAAAAATTCGAAATCTCTAGCACTAGCCTAATTAGGCTAGTTAAGTCCACTTCTATTAAGCTCACTAGATCTATTCACTTAGTCCTTTTAGCCTACTATTCCCATTAGCCTTATTTTTATTAGTAACTAGTAAATAAACATATATTTAATTATCCTTTTTTGTAAAAGTGTTTAACAACCAAATTATTCCTAACCTTTGCTGATTTTAATGCATTGTTTAATATTTGTCGAATAATTCGAGTCGAATTTGTGACGCCTGCGCCATCCTGCGCCGTCACGTGATCAAACGGCCCTTTTACATATGTCTCTCGCAAACTACCCTGCTGTCGCTCAAGCAGCTAAGTCTTTACTGAAACTTACGAGGTAAAAGAATGTTTGTACGGGACTTTGGGGGAACAGACAGGAAGTGGCAGTGTTGGCAAAAGGAATATACTTTAGGCGCGAGACGCGAGGGATTAAAGTAGATAGGCTAAAAGTTCCCACTCCCTCTTGGATCCGTAGCTTTGAATTCTCAATTCATACGCTTTCATACATGCTGGCTGTAGCCTCCTGTGCCTGTCGTCACAGAATTAGACTTAAATTCAATTATTCGAGAATTCGATCGGAGGCCTAATAGATGGAATTAAAAAGTGTGCGGTTGATTTGCTGTTTTTTTTGCGTGGACTGTTAGGATTATGAGGCCAAAACCACTCGAATAGAGAGAATATATAGGGTGTAGACGATGGATTAATTAATGGGTAGAGGTCATTAAGTTACAGAACACCTGGCCAGATTATATGTGGTTCTGGCTGACTCAGCATGCCAAATCAAGCGCAAATATAATAAACTTAATAATTATATTAATAATCGGAAGATTCTAGCGTGGTCGGTGATTCCCACCTCGAGCAATTAATAGGAGGTCCGAAGTATCCTTAAATACTACTCGACATTCGGGCCACTAGACATTGGGGGAAGCCCCACGCTTTGAATTCTAACAAGTGATATTATTCTAATGTTTTTATTAAGGTTCTGCGCTTCTAGTATAGAATTTAAAACGCATTGTACATAACGAGTTTCCTTACGTAGAACATTAACTGGAGAAATACAAGTTTATTTAGACTAGAGTTATTAATGATACCAGCCAGTTCTAATCACCCTTTCAAATAGAACTCCTAATCCCAGTCCTACCCACGACAGCCTATACCGTCGCCAAGACAACCACTCTTATGACCAGTGTGTCAAAGGAATAATCAAACTAATTAATTACTAATCAAATCAAATTAAATTTTCTTAATTAGAATTTGATTAAGGGTTTCTAAGACCTACTTGATTTGATTTGAATAAATAATTAAAATAAATTAAATTAGTTTGATTACTAGCTTAGTAAGTAAGTGTTTTCGGGAATTTCTTAGAGACTCTTTATTATTTTAATAACTTATTAAAGAACTACTAATTATTTATAGAAATAGAGTCTAAATACATAACTATTCCTTTTATTTAATATAAAACTGATTATCTTCCCCTAAAACACTTTCTTTAGGAATAGCCTCTTCTGGATATTCCTCGTCTTTAAAGATTCCCTAACTCTTAAGAGCTATAATCTTCTCAAAAAGTCTCTTTACTAAGTCTATTTCTTATTTTAGAAATAATAAGAGACCCTTGAGAAAAGAATCGCTCACTACTAGCTAAAGAAGCTAGGATACCTAAGTATTTTCTAGCTATTAAAGCTAGAACAGGGTACTTAGACTCGTAGGCTTTCCAGTAGTCAAGAGGTTTAACCTATAGCTAAATTAGTATATAGATATAAAAATATTAGAAGAAAATAATTATAGATTATTTAAAGGAATTTAAGTGTTTAAGTACCTTTTTATCTACCCTTTTTTCTTCTAAATAGCTTAATAATTTATTAGTAATAATATTATCATTATTACTAATATAAATATCATTACTATCTTCTTCTTCTTTATTATATATATTATCTTAAGAGTCCTCTATAGTAGGGTAGTCTCTTTAATAGTCGATTTTATATCTAATAAAAAATTAATATATTTTCTTTTAAAATATATAAAAAAATAATAGAAAAAGATACTTATATATTATAATCTATAATTAATTTATTCTTAATATTAGCTATTATACCTAAAGTTAAGCCGATAGTCGATAGCCCTTCTACTTTAATTCTAGGATCTAGAACTAAAGATAAATAAAGAGCTTTACTTTTATTAATAAGAACACTAGTCTTAAGATAATACTTCGAAGCTTAGCTATTCTAAGATCAATAGCATTACTAAAAGCCTTATCCTATTAAAAAAAAGTTAGTAAAATAATTTAATATTATTTATAAATAAAGAAAACTTACTTTAAACTCAGTCTTAAACTTTTCAAGTTTAATATATATTTTATATACTTTAGGTATAATATAATATATAGTCGGATAAGACTCAGCTTATAGCTTTATAATAGCTTTAATAAAGATTAAAATAATACTTAAAATATTTTTTTAAGTATATTATTTTAATATTAGTTAAAAGTAAAGCTTTATTTTTAAAAGACTTTTCTTTAGAGCTATTAATAACAACTCTAATAGCGTCGTATATATATAGGAAGTTAAGAAGTATATAGTAGGTCGAAGACTACCTAGTCTTTTAATCTAATAATAATTAATAAATATTTTAAAATAATTAAAAGAATAATTAAAAGAATAAGAAGTTAGAAAAACTGCTCACAGCTAGCCTACCCTGTTCCTAGGTTAGGCTAGCTGTAGATAGGGTAAGTTAGCTATATATAGGGTAGGTTAAGCGTAGACAAGATATACTAATTATAATAGAGATATATATATTTAAAATAAATTAATAATAAAATATAATAGAATATAAATCTTAATTAAGAATAATTATTTACCGAGCTATAGAAAGCGCTACTTCTCTATATTAAAGGCTATAATCTAAGCCTATAATAGCCTTCGATTCTCTTAGTTATATTTAAGACCTATAATAGTCTTTCTAACCTTTCGCTAAATAGAAAAATCTAATTAAATAATTAATAAATATCTTTAAGTTATTTTTAAAAGAACTTACTTATAAGTTAATTACTTTCTTGTTTAGTAGTATCTTCTTTATCCTCTTCTTGATATATATCCTTTGTATAAGAGGTATTATAGTCGTTTTTAATAAGAGCCTTAAGGATATCTTAAATAACTAAGTTTAAAACATAGGCTATATAAGGAATATCCCCTTAGAACTTAATCGCTTCCTTATTATAGTGTCTTATAAAGGCCTTAAGAAGAGCATTATTCGAGGAAGTATTATCTCTTATAATACTAAAGAAAATAATTAGTATAATCTACTTCTAGATCGTTAATTATATAATATACTTAGTATTATTATTCTAGTATAGAATGTTGTCTTTATCGACCGACGTTCGATGTTTTCTTCGTTAATATCAAATATATTTATCTTTACGATATTAAAGCTTTTAAGTTCGCGATATTATTAAAGTCTAAAGTCCTAGCGATAGCTTTACTTTCTTTATCCTTTATATAGAGCTCGTCTTCTACTAGCACTAGTGCTTCGAGCGCGGATACTACTACGTATACTATTACGGTCGGCGCTATAAATAGTAATTTATTCTTATAGAGAAATTACCTGTTCTATAATATCAAAACGCTAATAAGCTCTACCTATATAAGACGGGTTTAATTTTACTCTAAATCAATTATATATAAATATCGGAGATATTATCGGTAAGATATAATTCTAGGAATTCGAGGCAACTAGAGGTGAAATAGGGAACGAAGGCTAACTAAATTATAGAATATCGATTCTATCCTTAAAACTATTTAGTCGCTAAGGCGGTATTCGTATAACCGTATATTCTATATAAAGATATAAGACCGAATAGAGTTAGATTTTAGAGTAGATTCTAACTAGTAGTACTAGTCTTATCAAATATAAGATATCCTACTCTCTATTCCTTTACTAATAATTGACAAATTTAATTTAAAGCCTCCTATCTTCCGACTACTAATCAATAACACCGAGCCTATATTCTTCTACTATTCCGCTCTAGGAGTATATTTCGACGGCATAGTAGGAGTTATTAATCCTATAAGTGCTTGCCCCTACTAGTCCCCTTCCCTATTCTAACCTAACAACACGTTCTCCTGTTCTAAAACGCTACCTAGACCTTCCTAGCACAATTTAACTACTCGTAAAATACTATTAAAGCATTTAGCCTACTTAAATACTTCCCTTAAGAAACTCTAAATCTAACGCGCGACACGATAGTAACTAGCGTAACACTTTCCTCGACTTCTATCTCCGCTACCGCGAGCTTATCTCTAAAGAAAGCTCTATCTATTAGAAGAATAGTAAGAATCACTATTAGAAGTCTCGCTATATTTATTTTAGCAGGCTTACTAATATATATATATAGACGGCAAAAAAAGCCGGAAGTACTACGAAGTTCTTAAATACCCTTATAAGTAGAGTATAGTAGTAACGTTATACCGAATCCTAGGATAAGTGAAGCGAATTATCCTAATATACTAAAAGCGGACTTCGTAAGTAAAGACATCGACGATCTCGGGGAAAATAGGCAGTTTAATACTCAAGACGCATATAGGCTAGTAGGGGCGGAGACAGAGAGGCATAGTAGTATAAGTCTAGTAATTGATAAATAGGCGATAGTATAGCCGTTAAGGAACCTATAGGACCTACGAAATAGGAAGCCTAGTCCCGGATCTCTAAGTCCGATATATACGGAGACGTATAAGACTAAGAATATAAATAGACTAAGGTTCGTCTTTTCACGCGTTTCTTACCCTATTCGGCTAGCGTAGCGCGAATATGATTAGGATTTCTGACTCGATAAATAGACTCTATAACCTAGATAAAAGTCGAGGGCCGTATAAAATGCCTATCACGTCACCGAATATAACAACGCCGCCTATAAGCGCTAGGCCCTTCTCCTTTATAGACAGCGAGAGCGGGTACTAAAAAGATAAGAAATCCGGAGGGACACTATAAAGAAGTATATAATAGTTAATTCTAATTTTACGGCTTAAATTAGAATACTTATTATTTTAAAAGACCTTTATTAAACTTTAAGTTAGAAACAAGTATATTTACGGAAGAGTTAGATACTAGTTTCGGCTCTTATTAGAGTAAGTCAAATTTAGAGTTATATTACCTTAATAGTTTAGATACGGACTAGCCGTTAAAAAGATAGAGTACCTTAAGGCCGACGATATATATGTCGACATATAAGATAAGACAATTTGATTATTCGTAATCTAACCGTTCTAGGTTATAGTCTAAATAATAACTTGCGATATAAGAATCATATATAGTAATAAGAGGTTTGTAACGCTGATCGATCAGGGATATAAGAATAAGAACGACTATAAATAAGAGTATCTTAGAATAAGGGAGATCTACGGGCAAAAGAGATATATAGTATAGGGTATTAGTAATCTGTTTATAATAGGCCTTAAAGGTTATAATTTCTTTTCGATCTCTAATAATAGAAAAAGATAATAACTTTAAACGGATCCGATTTATAAAGATTTAAATAGAAGTGACTATAATTAGGAAACATAGAGGGAACTAAAATATAGAAACACTTAAAATAGACTATAGAATCATAAAACTAGAATGACCGAAGGCCCTACTAGTTACGAAAGCAAACACTACTCTATTAGAACCCTAAGTCGAGAGAAATCATACTCACCTACTAGTCTATATATACCGCAAGTAAGTTATACTTAGTTTAGGTAGAACCAGGCAATAATAGTAAACAATAGGAATGATATAATAAATATTGTTCCTTCTAACCTAGTTAGTATTAGTAAATACTTAAAATACGCGGCTAAGAACTTACTAATAAGCAAATCTATTATAGATAACATGATTGACTAAAATAATAGCCAGGTCTAATATAATTACCTAGAATCTATCAATTATCAACCCTATCTTAATTCCGAGGGCCTATCCTAAGATAACGGCGTAGGGGAAAACGAAAAGTAAGATTCGAATACTCGAGCTAAAAGCTGTTTCGATAACCTAGGCTATTCCTTCTTTTTAAGAGCGGACAATAGCTACGACGTGATCAACGGTCGCTAGTACGGATAGTATTACCACTAACCTAATAAAACTCTTAGAGAGCTTGAGTTCCTTACTAGGTATATAGACAGACTCTACTAGATAAATAGAGGCAAAGACTAAGGCAATCGTTAAGAATATCAAGATCGAAATGATCGTATAGATAGTATAGCACTGCTTTTGTTTATTCTTAAGACTTGCTTCTCGTACGATAGCGCGGAGCTTTTTAAGTGATTGATTTTTATTCGTAACACGAGTTAATAAGGACGCTTAGAGAAGACCTAGAGCCACTAATACTAGTTTCGCGTTCGGAATTTTCTCTTCGTCTACGTAAGTATAATAAAAGAACTAAATATAGCTCGCAAACTCGAGGAGAAGCACGATAGCAGAACCGCGAGAGACCGTAAGAAGATTCGATTTACCACCTAAACTCCGTTTATATTAGCTTCTTTAGTATTAGGTTATAAGCTTACCTTTAGACCAGCTTTTAAACGCGGTTAGGACACTGATACTCACGAGGCTGACAACTAGTAGTTATACGTTTGTTCTTATAGTAGCGATAGGGTAGTATTAGCGTTTATACTTAATACTACCGAACACCAGACAAGTACCGAATATCATCAGACAACTAGAAATCAAAGCTCTAGTTAAGGCAGTTTAGGCAATAATAGTTTCGCGCCTTACTACGGCTATTAGTATAAAGTATAGCTCCGTAATATTCCCTAAAAGTCTATTAAGTATTCCTACTAATAGTTCGTAGTCGTTACGCTATAGTCTAATAACGAGGTCCTAAGTCGTATATCGATTTAGCGAAGATACTAGGACAATAGTTATAATAGTAACGAGGAACTCCGCTAAAGAGGCATGTTATACGAAGTATAGCGTAGTACTAAGAGAGAAGAATAGAATTAAGAGCCCTATACCTATAGGTAATAAGAATTTAGTAAATAAGCCATATAGTCTTCTAGTACTTGTCGAGAGTAAGGTAAGTATTCTGTCTAGAAAAGGCGTTAATAAAGTTCGTAGAATAATTGACTTAAGATATATTAATAGACAGAAGAGAGCTTTATAAGACGAAATAGCTAGAGAGTCTTAAGGCTATTTCGGGACCTAAGAGACCTAAAAGGTTACTATTTCTAGTCCTAACTACTATTAAAGGAAATCTAGAGGATTTAAACGGCCACTAAGTACGGCATCGCCCCTTATAGTAGGAGCTAGAAAAGGTAACATACTCGATCTTAAAGAGGTATCCTAATCTTAGCACCCTAATTATACTAGGGTACGCTATCGCTTTTTTAATTCGCTAGAAGGTACGACTTAAGACGAAAACTATTACGGGATCCTAAAGTCCTCTAAAGCCCGGTGGCTAGCAAACGTCTCTAAGTCTATAAAGCTATCCCTTTCGTCNAANGCTCTATCACGGCTATAGTCGTATGGCTAAGTATAATCCTTTCTTAGGTTTTAGTACCTTTTAAGAATAGGGAAATCAGTGTTTTATCTATCCTCCCTAGTAAATATATAAGTGTTATAGACCTTTCTAGTTATCGTCTACCTTCTCTTACTCCTTCTACTACTCCCTAGGCCGTTATCACTCTTATCTAAGGTATCGTACCTAGTATGATAGAGCACCTCGTCTTCTCGTATTATACTATAACTAGTAGGCTTCTCTTGACTAAGCTAGGAGAAGATAAAGGTTCTAGAGTATAATCGGAGAGTAGTGTCGTAGTCTCGTATCTAGCGCGTCTTGCGTCAAGGCCTTTTAGTCTCGTTATAGTTATATAATAGCTCGCTCGAGGGGTATAGAGAGGGGTCTGTTATAGTATACGAAATCGGGACGCCGGAAGGTTCTTATTTATTATTCTCTATTATAAAAAAGATCTACGTTCGCCTTCGCGATACCTATTATAATAGGCTTTACTTTCGAGTGATCTATTCCGTCTTCTCTTAAGTTAAATTATATTGTCTATAAGACCTTTATATAGGCTCTTACACCGCGCTCTCTAAGACAGCGATACGCTCTATAGCCTTTCCCGACACGCTACCTACTACCGTAACGCCTCGGCTCTAATGATTCCTCTATCTCCTTTTAAGAGCCCTACTATATCGACGCTACCTAAAATATACCCGTCCTTTTATAACGTCCTTAGCTTTATCGTACGCTAGGATCAACCGATCGTAGTATTAGAGGCCGCGAAAATCAGACCTAGGATAGTACGACGATCAATTTGGTCCGCTTTAGATTTAGCCTAAATTCTCGCGATAAAATATATCTAATTACCCGGAATAGAGATAGGTTACTTGTTAACGTCGGCGGAAGAGAGAGTTGGGTTTTTAAGGGCACTATTAACGCAAGTCTCGTTAGCCTTAAGTATAAACGGTAGGCTCGCTAAACGACTTACTAAAAAGCCGACTCGACGCTTAGTTCGTGTTCCCTTAGCAAGCTATAGCCGAGCGCCGGCAGAATTAAAATATAGGGTTAGGACAGTAGAAGAGTTAAGAGTTAAAAGTTATATCGGACTACTTTAAGTAGTATCTATATATTATATTATAGAATAGGATACGTAGTAGTATACGTAGCGTAGGAAGTATAAGATTAAGGTACGGAATTAAGAGGCGAAGTTATAGGGTTGTTAAGCTATAGATTAAAGTAGTAGATTGTTAAGGTTATAGATTGCTATAGTGACCTATGCGTAGTAAATAGCGAACTAAGCGGGCAGAAATTGTATAGTCGATGTTACTGATTAGCGCTACGTATAGAGATAATATTACGGACTTTTAATAAGGTTCTCGAGGTTAGTTAGGTTATATTAGAATTCGTAGGCCTAAGGTAACAACTTAAGGCATATAGTGATCGAGCGTCAAAAATCAGTTGCTATTCTATAGTACTACGTAGCCTATATTTATAGTACTTATAGCCCTGATCTTTTTACTATAGCCTAATTTTCGGGGTCACCGAAGCTAAAACTTTAGGTCAGGTAATAGCTCTATAGGCTATAGAATTGTTACCTATAAGGGACACCGATTAGGGCCTTAGGCACCTAAAAAATATAACAGGTTACGAGAGGATTATAGGTCACGTGATAGGTGGAACCCTATAGGGAAGGTAGGGTCCTTTTATTCCTAAGAAAAACATAAGCCTTTCTAGTGAAGCGTCTTCCTTGCACAACGTTAATTGACGCGGATCTAGGCCCGCTTGTCTTAGCCCGTTTGCCCTACTATAGACAGAAGTCGACAAAGTTTGGCCTTTAAAAGCCTATTATTATATCTATTAGGCTCGAAAATACTAGCTCTTGCCTCTTACTCGGTGCTTATCCTTATCTAATAAACCTATAGAAGCAATCTTAACGCGAAACAGGGATCCTTCGTTTTGACCGTATTAGGCCACCGTTAGTATTACTGCCTTACGAATCACTCCCTCTATAATCTGTTTACCGAAAACAAAGGATAGTATTAACATTAGAAGCCGCGTTTATTAAGAGATATTATAGGCCTTCTAAGTATAGTCAAAATAATTCCCCTTTCGTATCCTAAACTGTTAATCGAAAGCCAGATATAACCTCTTGTTTTATATTTATACTAAGGATCTTTTAAAAGCTTAAATATAAAAAGGCGCTAAATATAACGAGGCTAGCTCGGGGTACTTAACAATTCGCTAGACGTGTCGGCTATATACGATAGGATTATAGACGCTCCTTTATAGGAACGTTTAGTAGAGTAGAGAACAAGCAAAAGGTATAGTAACATCGCTCCTCTTATAGTACTATCATTTCGGAATAAGCTAGTACTAAAAAGACTAAGTAGCCTAATATTCGAAACCTTTCTTTATATCGCGAACTAGCCCTCTCCCCGAAAGAGGAGTAAGACTTCGAGTCGTAGTTCTTAACGATATAGGAAAGGATAATAGCTTTCGAAATAAAGTCAAAATAAGAAGATAGAATAAGGAGGTTACGATCGGACGTATAGTTTTCCTATATTTCGAGCTATATCCTAGTAGGCATCAAACGGATACTTATATCGCCGGATCCGCCGACCCCCGCCAAATTAAAGTCGCTTATATAGTCGAATACAACCGACGCTAGGGGTTTTATATAGTATACCGAAGTTAGTAGGAAGTAAAAATCGAGAGAAAAGACAGTCTACGTCTACGTCGGCTCTACTAGCAATCACCCTAGCGGCTTAACCTTTAGGAAGCGCTATATACTATCACGGTCGGCCGGACCGCGCGACGAGGCACTAAAACGCAAAATCTAAGACCTCGGTCTAAGTCTAAAGGGACACTTTAGGACACTGTTTATAGTCCCGTTCGAGAATAACTTTGATAGCGATGTTCTAGATGTTAGGGCTTTATTAATATTAACGCGACTACTTTTAATAATATAGCTAAGAGCTATTAATAGAAAACTAAAGTCAAAGACTAAAGATCTTGTCCTTTAAAAACCACGGAAAATCTAGTATATCGGACTTATAATAGATAACCCTTTAGTAACAGACATTAACAAAAGCGGCGAATAAAGGGTAAAGAGAAGAGTCTAAAGCAGGTATAAGACTAATATTTTTTAAAAGGTAGACGTATCACTTCTCTATCACGTATATATAGCCGGTATTTTATAGAATCTCGATAGTTAGTATAAGTCTTATATAATCCGATACTAGGCTCGTAAATCTGTTAATATATAGCCAACTCTATTCTTCTTCTATTTGCCTAGCCTTTCCTTTATAATCTATTAAAGTATTTCTTAAAAGGCGGCCTCGATAAAAAGTCTTTAGGGATTAAGTCCTGAATTAGAGTATGTCGACATCGTCCTAGTGTCTATACTCTAGTAGAGGGGTATTCCTGACTAGTGACGCTTGCTATCGCTCCGGCGAACCGTGATTCGGTAAGACGGTATTAATATAGTTAGCGGATAAACTTTAGCTTCGACGATACGCGACTTAGTAGGGGAGAGGCGCTGATCTTAAGTCTACTTAATCAAGTTTAAGGCTTAGTCTAGATTAAGGTAACTTAAAAGGATATTAACTTATAGCGCGTAAATAAGATCATAAGGTGATTAAGAAGTTTATACTAGTTATAAATAAGGTAAAAAGGACGCTTAATAAGAATTCTGATAGCACTTAGATTATAACTTACTAGAGGTTAGATCCTGAAGGAAGATATATAGACACTACTTGATTCTAGTAATACCGGGAAGGTCAAGGTTACGGAGGGCAAGAAGTAGTTACTTTAGTAAGATTTTTATAAAAATCAGCCTTCGTTATACCTTTTTTTTTTATAGGGGGCCCGTGGAATTAGGCTCCGAAAGATCTCCCTAGTATTAATCGATACTTTTATTAATACCTTATATACGATTGCCTTACCTCGTATATTTAGTTTTTATATCGAACGAGGTCGGAAAAGGCCCTTTATAATACCGTGTTTATAAACGCTAAAATAGTAGACAGGGGAATAGAACAGCCGTAATTTTAACACCGCTATAAAAATAACGATTAATAACTACTATAGTCTAGTCATTAATAACTAGAGGTAATTCTACTTAAAACTTACCTTAACCTCTTAGAGCGTTTCTTTTTTACCCTCGGGCTTCTTACGTCTAGCAACCTCCCTATCTTTTAGTGTCTTAATTTTCTCTAGAAGCCAACTATAGACCAAGAACAATACAAACATACATCCCGTATAGATACCGCTTACGGCGAGGGTTATCTTAGCTGTTATAGACTAATAATTATTATAAGTAGCTATAACGTTGACTAACGTAGTAAGTAAGCCAACGAGCGAGTTTAGCAGGCCCGGCCTTTACTATATTAGTTCTCTATATATCCTATACTAATATAAACACTTATAAGAATATCTGTCTAGTTAACTAAATATACTCTTTACGCTATTTCTTCTAGAGCTAACACGTTCCGACAATTCTAATCATATATATTACTCCTACTATTAGCAGAAGCGGAACGTTCTAGACCGTTTTTTAAACAATCTCTCCGCCTTTACTACTACTAAGCGTAGTAGAATATTTAAGGGAAGTAAAGGTACCGGGTAACATAACGAATCCGGCTAACGTAAGCCAGGAAAAGAGAGCCGTAAGGGTATTATCTACTATAGGCACTTTATTAGCTTGGGTATATATTTCTATATAAGGAGTAGGGGCCTCGTTATTAGTAGAACACTCCTCTTTTTCCCCTGCTTTAGACATAATATAAGATTTAGTTAAGGGATAGTCAGGAACCGATAAACAAGTACGCTCCGCTTTCGCCTTTACTAAAGTAAAGAGGCGACATGTTAGGGTATAGTACTCGCTTTAATAATTCCGAGTGTTTCTATTTTAGTCGAGGGCTATATTAAGTTCCCTTGATTTGTTATAGTTATATTTTAGGGCCGTATCAAGCTCCTAACTAAAGACTAGTAGCCTAATCGATCAAATAGTATAAAAGAGCCTAATATTTGAGTTTTATAAGCATTAGAACCTAGATAGCCCCCGACTATAAGGCGATCTCGGCTAGTATAACTATATCACTTTATATAAAGCCGATTCTACCGGAAGAACGCTTAGGTAGCCTGTCGCGTCTCTTCTCAGCCACTCCTTTATAAAATCTAATATAGCTTCCTAAAATATTTTACCTCTTAACATAAAGTAAGCACCTAGATAGTATACGATCAAACGATTCTTATACCTCCGTACTAACTTTAGCGTATGATCCTCGGGTATAATCGGATCAAAATTCCCGACAAAATATAATACAGGTGTCTAAATTCGCGGATAGTATAGAGATTTATACTAAGGGTAAGATAATATAAAGCCGCTAGAGCAGATAGTAAAATAAAATAGCGATAGGAGTAGCTATATACTATATTAGTCCTACTTATCGAGTATATACCTTTAGATCTATACTAGAGTTAAAATATAGAAAGAATATACGCTTAAATCGATTTAGAAGCTTTATATAAGCTCGGGGGATACTCGACGTTCTACTAGAGATACTAATATATAAGCTATAGCTATACTAGTAAAGAATCTAATAATTCCTATAAATAGACCTATCGTCCGGATTACTTCGAGTATATAACGAATCGTTTGTCTATAGCCTTATATCACTTCCGTTATATAATCTCTAAATCCCTAAGTCTAGGCGTCAAAGTCTCCTTCCTCTCTAGTAATTAAACCCGTAGGCTAGATACGATATAATATAGTAGGATAAAACAACTCAACTCTACTTAAGAAAGATAGACAAGCGTTCTAGAGGAGATTCTTAAAGAATCGAGTCTTACTTTCAAATGATTCTCCCGATTCTACGTTTCCTATAAGTATAGAGTAGTAAGCATATAGTTATATAGTTCCGTACTATTATCTGACGAGGCATATACCGTAGAGTATTAGTACTTTTACTTTTTAAGAAACCCTGGCCATATCTTATCTCGCGGTCTTTAACCTAACAACAAATAAACTATTAGTACCCTATATTCGGATTTTACCTAAGAACATGTTCGTACTCAGTTTAGGAGAGAGGCTCTAGACGTCCGTAATCACCTATTCTCCTAAGTCAGGTAGTTAGGTGTTTATTACTCAAGCGCGAAAAATATTATAGCTAAAATGACTAATTATCTTTACTATTCGTTTTATAATCGTAAAAATAGTAAATTGACTATTCAAGCACGACATCTATAGGTATAGTCTTCCTATTAATTTATTTATATAGTATATAACGGTTTATATAGTAATACTTACTCTATACGTAAGGTATAGCCTATTAAGCCAATAGGTAGCTGATATTATATATGTCTTTCGTAGACAGTTTATTCCGAATATTTTACGGTAGTCATACTCTAGCTTAAGCAGTACCTATTAGGACAAGTTGCTACTCGCCTCTACCTTTATCTCTACCCCCTACTTCTACCCTCTACTTCTACCCCCTGTTTCTACCCTACCGTTCTCGCTTTCGTCCTCGCTAGGCATTTTTAGTAGTCTATTTTTTTTTTTTAGTTAATCTACTAATTGATTACGGTTTTTAGGTAGGGTAAATTTATAGAGAAAACACTCTTAAACGTTTAAAGCTTTTTTTTTAAGCTAAAATCGAATTTTATTTTCCGAAAATAGAAATACCGACTTATAAAGTCAAAGCGTATTAGAGTATTAATAAAATCAAGTCTAGATAATACGTACCTAGATAGAGTCTCCTTTTCGTAATTTCCTCGCTCCGACTTAAATTAAACTATTAAACCCTTCTACTATATATTATCCGTAGAGCTTTATACGATTTCTATTTAAGAAAGTCTTTCTATCCGCCCTAGAAAACTAGGGCGATGACCTTTAAAAAACCAGTAGCTCAAGCCACTAAAAGAGCTCGTTAAAAATACGATACCGATAAAGAGAATAAGGTTTTCGTATTTCGTCGCCGTAGAAACATCCCTTACTAAAATACTACTTATAGATCCTCTAATAAGGTTCCCTACCCTACGCTAGAATTCGAATATACTATATAACTATAGCCCGGTAGTAGGCTTGTCAGTTAATGCCGTAACGAAACGATAATATAATATACTATATCCGCCGATAAAGAACCTATATAACAAGCTAAATATAATTAAAGAGGGAAAGGTGTTACTAAAATCCTAGATATAGAGAACAACGATAGAAGAGCAAATTGTTAAGCCGACTATAAGAGCGAGCGGGCCGGAACGGTTAGAGAGGTAACCTATCCCGATTTGGCCAATTATTTAGGAAATATTTAAAAGGGAGAGTAGTATAGTCCCTTGATTAGATAAAAGACTAATAGCAGATACGTAGGCTATAATATATTAGCATCTCTATCGCAAGACCGTGTTATTAGGAACTCGTATAGTAGATAGATACTTAGTAAGAAGAATATAAGGCCTTAAATAATATTCGAGTATATGACTATAAAGAACGTTAGGTTTTTAAACACTATAAGATTGATTTTATTCTCTATTCCGTTATTGATCTAGCGTATAAGGCGACTACGAAGGAGAGGAAGTATTAGACCGACGAGTACGAACTTAATTAAAATACGTTATTAGGCTTTTCTTAATTTAATAGCTAATATACGTATAAGGGCAACTCTATATACTCTTAATATAATAGTATATCTATATTAATTAAGTATTTTCTTAATCATAAATAGTAGCCTAAGGCTATAAATTCTAGCAGAACCAAATCTATATAAAGTTAGTAACGGTTTAAAAAAAGAACAAAAATAAAAACTTATAAAATACTATAAGCTAGTCTACGCCGTTAAATAAACTATTTATTTAATATATTAAGGAGTAGGTAATATATAATTAGGAAGCCAAAACCGTAAAGAAATCCTTATATAATAATCAAATACTATACCTGTATAATAAAGCTACTACTTATTAATATAAGAATATAAACCAGCTATCCACCCTATATTATATATCTTTAATATATAGGGTATTTAATAATAAAGAAAATAATTAAAGGTATACCGAGATATAATATTACTTATAAATTAAATAGTAACTTAGTTAATTAAAAAACAAAAATATAGGGGGAAGAAGAGGGGAGGCATATAGTACTTAAAGTCCTAACTAACGACAGATATTGATTGTTAGTAAAGGTATTATTATTTTAATAATATGTTTAGAAAACTCTAAATACTAACGGGAAACCTATTAATATTAGTCAAGTAATTAACATTCGAAAGTACGTATTTACCCTATATCAAGCCTTCGATTATAAAGGCTCCTAACATAAAAGCCTATGCCCGTTGACCACTATCAACTAGTAGAAGTATAGTATCTTTATCGGCGTTAACGATATATTCTATATAGTTCTCCGGACAGTCTCGTGAACCGTCACTATTAACCATATCAAGAACGTTATTACGGTTTAAAGCTCTTCCGAACTTAGACATTTTCTAGGGTATTAAAGTAAGTTAAGAGTATATTAATAAAGACATCGACTCGAAAATAAGCGATAAAAGAAATCTTTAGAAATTTGATATAATATTTAAAGTTTTCTAATACTATATCCTAGCTAATTAATAGATAATAAGGCTCTTCGGTAGTAGCCGAAGACTAGGGGCAAAGACCGGGGGCAAAGACTAGGGGTAGAGATAGAGGCAATTCGTCTTACCTTAATACTATTATATTAATTAACTTCTTAAAATAGCTCCGCTAACGTGTCGTAGTTATAAAATCCACCGAATACCGCGACGTTAGTAAATATAATCAATCGGACGAGCGATCTATACTACTTATAGTTCGCTATAAATTAGTACTACGTAGGTCAGAAATAGTAGATTGATCACTTAAATTGACTTACTTAGGCCAGCTTTTCTAGTATAAAGACTTGCGTTATAGACAAGAATTTAACTATATCTTCCGACTAACGTTCTAGATAGCGTAAGCCGAAAGACCCTTTTAGCTAGCTGTCCTTCTCTATTACCTTTATTATTATAATTCCTAGCGCCTTACTGTTAATACGTCCTACGTCACCCTTTAGACTCTTACTATAATACTCGATATCGGCTATAGATCGTAGATTTAGTCAAATACTATAATAGGAAAAGATATATCACCTACTTATCTTGACCTTACTAATCCTAGCCCTACCTACGTCTTTTAAAGATAATAATATATTCGAACAATTGATATTACTATAGGTCTAGCCTTTTAAGGCTAGGTAAGAAATACCGTAAAGAATCTAGAAAATTTAGCGAAGGTTCTCTCGTATTAGCGATCCTATTTACCTTACGGCTTAGCTTAGCTAATTAAGGTTTATAGGGATAGCGGGGAGATCCGTTAATCCGTTCGAGAGAGATGTCTATATATAGGGATATAATAAAGAACCCTTACTAAGATATAAAAATCTTATAGATAGGAATAAGGTTTTTATAATAGAGTTAACGTATT
Organism: Cudoniella acicularis; assembly: GCA_013054445.1. Lineage (NCBI taxonomy): Eukaryota > Fungi > Ascomycota > Leotiomycetes > Helotiales > Helotiaceae > Cudoniella > Cudoniella acicularis. Next base: position 32,116 of record JAAMPI010000014.1, on the reverse strand, counting down.
ATCTCGAGGTTCCTCCTAGCCTAAGATTTAGAAATCTCTCTAACGATATATATTTAGTCTTATTTTAATTTCTTATAGGCTACGATGACTATATTATATCGCCCGAGTCGCTAATCCTCTTAATACGATTCCTATAGAGAATCTGCCTATATAGGAGTAAAATATACCTTCTTTCCGTTCTTATAAGGCGCTAGAGTTCTAGTTAGGGAAAGAGATATAGAGCTCGGTCGGGCCTTTTTAGCTAGTAGTTATTTTATAATAGACTTTAAATTATCTTTAGGAAATTCTAATAGCTCGTCAAATATAGAACCCTCGGTCCTAGGCTATATACTATCTCGTTTTAAACTTTTAGATTCGGATCTATACTCGGATTCGGATACGGAATCGGACTCTATAGGTACCTTAAGTAGGACCGTTTATAAAAGGATCGAATTATAAGCTAAGGCTATAAATATTAAATCTCGATACTAAAAGATATTAGTAATACTAGAGCTATAAATCGCCAAAATTCTAGTGGCCTAATATAGCTCCTCCTAAGAGTCAATTTTAATTCCTTTTCGTAATTATTTATTTTAAATAAGATATTAATCTAATTTTAGTTCCCGTTTAGTAAACCTAAAGTTCGGAAAAGATTAATATTATTTAATTTATATATATTCTTTATTTTCGTCCGTAAAGTCAAACCGATTTCTATAAAGAGATTTATATAATATAGCTAAGATTGCCTTTTTATATCGAGCCCTATCGGATCTTCTAATAAGGGTATTCGTCGTCGCTCCTCTTAATTATATTATTAAGTCTTCTATTTCCTAGTCAGTCCGCTTTTTAATTCTAATACTATTAGGGCTACTACGATATATTAATCTACCCGATCCGGTTTTACTATTAGTTTTTAGATTACTCTAGACGTTGTTTATAGTATTGTCTAGTAACACCGGAATTGGTTAGACATAATAAAGAGCTTTTTTATTATAAGTTAGATCGTTTATTAACGATCTATAGTTTATATATAGTCTATATAACCTACTTAGACTTGGTAAGGCGAGCTCGTCTATAGATTAGGTTAGCGGACTAAAATAAGATATTAAGAAGCGGCGGCTATTATTACTTTAAACACCTTAACTAGTCAGGAAAGCTCTACGAGCTAATAAATTTTAGCTATTTTCTCTACTATATACGTATTAACGTAGAATACGTAATTTAGATACTTTTCTATACGACTTACGATATACTAAGTGCTTTAATATAAAATTAGAATTCACTATAACATAGCTAACAAGGTCTATTTAAAACCGATTCGCGAAGCCGAATTTAGAATCCTCTACCTTTCAAATAGTAGCTTAATATAACTTAGATAAGTAAGTTAGGGAACCGAATCGGGCTTCTTAATCCTCTAAAGTCTTAGGTCTATAGCGCCTGTTTCGTTTCTCTATTTTGAATTTGATTAGGTATTATATTTTATACTACTACGTTAACATACTTATAATCCTAACCTTTTTCTACGGGATTCGTCCTTTAAAACCTTATACTAGGTCCCGAATCGTCTACTTTAGAACAAGGGTAGGGAGCCAGATTTGACCCCTCGGTTCTAAAAATAGGACAAGGCCGGTCAGCCACTTTAAAATACCACTTACTCCCCGATATACGATTTTCAACTAGACTTTATTCTGTCCTCGTTCTCTTTCCTTCTACTAGACTAGACAAGGGGTTCTCGATTAGAACAATTATTAAACCCTTACTAGCGTTTAATCGATATATTTCTCTTATTTATCCTTAGTTTCTAGAAACAAAGCTTCTCTTCTTAAGAATCAATAGCCTAAACGCGATCTATCTTCTTTTTATATTCTATAAGATTATACTTGACCTATCTTTACTCTCGATAGCGGAAAGCACAGTCACGTATCTCTTAGTATAATTAATAGTATTGCCTATACCCTATCTTAATTTATCTATACAAGCTAACCTCCCTTCTAGTACCTCCGATAATAACAAACAGAGACTAGGCTTAGGCTCTTATAAACGATCCCGAGGTAGTAAAAATAATAAGCCCTTACTACTCGTCCTAAGCTAATCAGATTATAGTTTAGCACTTCCCTTAATAAAGCTTTTAATACCTTTAATATACTTACTACGCTTAATCTAAAAGATATAGAAATACTCTACGAAAAGATTTAATATTATAAGATACTTAAGATAAATATTTAGACTTCCTTCTACGTCTTTCTCTTTTTCTACGCTCTACTAGCTAATATCTTTTTACCTCGATCTAAACTAAGCCTCGAATTTGTTTACGTAGGCTAAACAGTACGTTTCCTCTACTACGTTATATATTACCAAAGCCCGTGCTTATCTGTTAACTATATTAGAACCTTCTCGCCTGTTATAATATTCGCGTACGAGTAATGATTTATATATTTCTCCTCTACCTTTAAATTTAGAGTCTATAGTAGATACTCGTAGGGGAAAACGCCACGCTTCCCCGACCCTACTATCGCCTCCCGCTACTATACTGCCCTACTCTGCCTCCCCTACGGTCAGTATGCTCTCCTCGGCGTCGTAGCCAACATCCCCGTTCGCGAGTAAACGAGCTTCTAGCTCCCGAACGACGCTAAGTTCTTCCCTACCTTAGAGTCCCTCCTTTATAACCGCTTCCCCCGATAACTTAATATCAGTAATATCTACGCAACGATCTAGCCCTAGCGATACCTGCCTCGCTAACCCCTTAACGCCACTATTATATAATTCTCGTAAGGAGAGTATAGAGCCGGACCCTTAACACCTCGCCTCTAACCGACGGAGCGACACGCTAGCTCCTAGCCCTTTAATAAAGTACCTCTAAGCTCTTAGTATTATAATACTAATATTTAGCTTAGCTATAAGTCAGACTATATTGTCTAAGGTTATAAGAACTAGAGATCTATTAGTTCGCGATAATGTCGTCTCGTTCTTAAGAGATCAACTCCTTCTCTAGACAGGGATATAGGACCTATCAGATCTACGGGCACCGTTAAGCGAAGACTCGATTACGGACTATTTTATAAAGATATCATATAGTATTAGTATACTTAAGGGGCGAACATATATAGATCTACGTATAATACTCTACCGAATTCTCTAGTATTAGTACTATATAAGGATAGTTAACGAGATAGAGAAGTCTAGGATACGGAAACAGTCCGGAGTTAGAGCTACTACTTACGCGATAGAGTTCCTTTTAGAGCGTTTATATCCTAATGATTAAGGTCTCGTCGAAAAGAAGGAAAGACGAAAACAACTCTTATATAGGCAAAACCGCCTCGGTAAGCGGCTAACAAGATTATTAGGCTATTTCGGGCTCGGCTTCTTCTTCCTCGTAAGTCAAGAGGCAATAAGACGTATATAAGTAGCTCTATATCTAAACCGATAATCGCTAGCTAATAGTTTGATAGTAATAGCGTAGAGCTGTCGGATAATAAGGTCGCCGCGTTCGTATACTACGTTACTAATACTCTTCCTGAACTACCTAGACTAGGTAAGGCTCTAGATAGAGTGGTAAGGCATATAGTCAAGAACCTCCCCCTAGAAGATATAGAACCTCTTATAGAAAGAATTCTTCCTAACGTTTAGTACCTCCTAGATACTCGGCGTGATTTGATACCTCTATCAACTTTCGCTCGGTTTGACTAAGAAGTATACCACGTAGAACTACTTAAAGTTCTTTCTAAGGCGTAATCCTAATATCGGCAAGGCCGGACTCTACGACTATAGTCAATTAAGGTAGACCTGGTTTTATCGCGTAAACGTCTTAGACTATTATCTTAAGAAACCTAGCCGAATGTTACTAGTAGTAGCTACTATACGATCCGGCTTAACCGGGTAAGGCGTTGCCCTATAATCACGAGCTCGACGACGATAGGGCCTCCTTAGTAAAGTCAATATAAGCTAGCGCGTGGCTTTTATTTCTCTAAAGCGGGTATACTAGTAATAAATTATATAATATAAATCAAATCTATAGTCAAGTTTATACCGTCTTATATGACTACGCTTTTATGATTTTAGTACGATAACGAACAAGAGAAAGCTTCTACGCTCCTAAAAAATCATAGCTTTATCGTAGCGTCGACGAGTAATAGCTAGTATATAGAAATAGAGGAGGTCTAAGAAGGCCTAACAAGTATAGAGATATAGAACATCTATACTATTAGTAGAGGTATAACTACGTTAAAGTATACGAGAAGCAATTCTATATAAAGAATAGCTTATTTCCTAGAAGTAGGAAATAGGAGCACCTATATTTATCTATATTCTATATAACCGCTATTAAGTTGATTATAATAGTATACTTAGATTAAAAAGAGCTATACTACCTCTATAGGTATATAATACCTATAGGCACGTGACTATATTATATAAGACTTAGAGACCTAGATTACCTAAACAATATATTAGGGCTATTAGGATAGCCTATAAATTAACCTAATCTAATCTAAGTTATAGCTTCGTTATAGTAACTAGGAAAATTCTTTAAGAGAATAAGGATTAAGGAGGACGCTCCTTAAAAGAAAATCCTAGAAAAACGCTCTTACCTTAATATAACGGCGAGGACTAAAGCTTTATAATAAACCTTTATTTTTAGAATTAAGTATCTCTTTTTTTTTATATTATAAAACTATATATTTTAAAGCCTTAATAGTCTCGCCCTTCGCCTTTTAAACATTCGGCTCTACGTCTCTTATATTTCCCTTACTAACCCCCCCTAAAAACCCTTTTAGCTCGTTCTCCTCTCGTATAAGCTTCTTTAAGAAACCCTCCTTTAGCTCTAGTTCCTCTTTAGTATTCTCTAATTCTTTAAAGAAGTGACTCTCCGCTGATTTGGCTTGTCTTCGGCGATCTCGAAGTTTACGCTTTACTTCTCGATCTTTACTCGCTAGGTAAATTCTCTACTCGTTCTCTTTTATAGTAAAGCGTAGGCGCTATGATTTAGGACAAGTCTGCCGTAATATGTTTAGAGGAACTTAAATTCTCGGCGCTATTATTAAAAACCTTTTAAAGATTTAAAATATAAATTTAATTAATAAAATAGTATATTTTATAGAATTAAGACTAAAGTCTATAAGTTATCTAATATAAGAGCTAGATCTAACGCTTTTAGGACTCTTATACTAGGACCTAATTCTATTCCCTGTCTTTGTCCCCTATCTCTACCCCTTGTCTCTACCCTATGTCTCTACCCCCGGTCTCTGCCCTATTCTCTCCCTTTGTTCTCCGCCACGTTCTATGTTAGTAAAAGCATTCCTACCCCGTTTTACTTTCGCCCTATTCGTCTCTCGTCTAGTCCCGAAAAGGTCGCGGCGGCGACTAGGACAAGACGTATCACGTAGAGGCAGAATAATAGGCAAGGCAAGGCTTGGCTAGAGATTAGGTTAAACTTAATTAATTAAAGGGCTAGCGAATTAGGAGAAAGAGACGCTCCCGTAGCGAGTTCGCGCTTAGCGGACGACAGCGTTATAAAGGGAGCGATTCGGCTCTATAGCGCGCTAGCGTANCTATTACGACNGCGNGTTATAGACGCTAGTGTTNAAAANGGGAGCNAAATCCGGCTCCCTAGCGCTAGCGTAGCTATTACGATAGCGCGTTATAGACGCTAGNGTTAAAAAGAGAGNAAANCCGGCTCCCTNGCGCTAGCGTAGCTATTACGACGGCGTATAGACGCTAGTATAAAAATTTGCTAACGCCGCGTAGCTATTACGACGGCGTATAACGGACAGTATACTAGGACCTAAGGATAAAAGGAAGCCGGAGATTAATAAGAATAGACAACACCTACGTAAATTTCGTACTCCTTCTATTCTTTTCTTAAATATCTTTAAGAAAAAGTTTATTTAAAGAATAGTTACGCGAAACATAATCGATAAAGCCTTATTTTCTTAATTAGGGTTTTCTACGGATATAGTAATTCTTTTATATCAGATTTAGAAGTACTAACCCTAGTAAGAGTTATACCTTCTAGTAATTTAGAGTTGATTTCTTTATAAGTTCCTAAATTAGAGCTAGTATAAGAAACTCGGCGATATTATTAATTAATATAAACTCTCTTAGGTTTGTTAAAAAGGTAGAACCTTACGAGTAGGTCTAAGTAACGTATCGTTAGCTTTAGTTCTAACTACTATAGAATATACTCGATCTAGAAAACCTTTACCCCGGCTATAAAAGATAGTATATTTAGATATTTTATATCTCGATTTTTAAATATACGGTTTTAAGTTTTAAAATAGTATTTATTACTAATACTATAGCCTTTATACGGAATTTGTAGCGCCTATGCTTATAATAAAGCTCTAGATTCGAGCTTAATAGAAGCTTAGAGTACTTAAATAAGAATAGAAGCTAGACGGTCTTTAAGATCGTCTATGTCGAACCCGAGCTTAATAGCTAGATTTATTTAAATAAAAATCTTTTTAAGAAGACTATATAGTTACCTCTTTAAAATGCCTTCGGCTATTAGAAGACCGTAGTGCTCTAACCTAACTAGTAAGACACGAAAGCACTTTTTATTAAAAGTATGCTTACTATTATCGTAAATCGTACGATAATATAATAAAAAGATTCGCGCGTCTTCGATTAATAAATCTTTTATAACTCTACGGACAAGTTCGGATAATAAGGAGAGTAGAGAAAGAGGTATTTATCGGAATACGGGTAATAATTAAAAACGAGACTAGCCGAGAGAAGAGTAGTATAAGAATAAATAGTAGGAGCTATACTTAGCTCCTAGGTAAGGGACCGTTTTAAGGTACCTAAATAGGTCCTCCTACGCTATATTTTAGATAATCGTTAGTCTTAATTTGGCCCCCTGATTCTAGTTATAGGAACTAGAAAATACGCTAGCGCCTAGCGGGCCTTTCTTTACTTTTAGTACTATCTAAGGTCAATAAAATTTAGGGGCAATACTATATATTACCCCTTTTAAGCTAAAATAAAATAAGATAGAGTAAGGTCGATATTTAGGAGAGGAAAATTACTAACGATAAGAACTCGAATTATCGAGGAACGGCTTATATTAACCTCGAGGTCCTAGAATTTTCTTCCGGCTTTATACGAAGGGAAAATAAGAAGATTATCGAATTACTAAAAAGGAAGTTTAAGAAAGAAGGGTATTATCGTCTCGAGCCTCGAAATCATATACCTGTTATTATTAAGCCGTCTGATTTCTTAAGTATTCTTAAGCTATTAGAACTTAGCCCCGATAGCTTAATAGAAAATCCTAAGGAGACACCGCCGCGCTTAAAATTTCCCCCGGGCTTCCGCCTTTCGTGTCTTTACGGTCGATAGCGCGTTAAAGCTATAAAAGCCGTCCTCTAGAAACTAGGAGATCGCTAGTAGACTATAGATCTCTATATTACTAGTAAGTTCTAGAACTCCGAATCGATAGGGGTATCTAATTTATATCGTTATAGACTTAGATTCTGTCTAGTAAAGAGAACTAGTAGAAGAATATACGAACTTAACGAACTTTTCTAACGGCGAAATTTATCGTAAGATTTACTAGTATAGTTTAGAGTAAGACAAGTTCGCGGAAAAGAAGTAGTAGGCTCGTCTTACGAAAAAGAAGAGCGTAATTTTAAGGCGCTTCTTTAAATATAAGCGTCTTATCGCGATATTTAATACGCTTATAGATATACCTAGAATCTAGGATAGCCTAAATATCGGGGTTCTAGATAAAATAATAGCCTTAAAGTACGATAAGGTAAGTGATCGAGGCGTTTATAATAGACAACCGCGCTAACGTCTACTAGGAAATTATATACTATATTAAGAAACATATCTTATAAATATAGTTTTATATATTCGGAGACGACTAAGAACTTATAAAGCTAGCTAATCGGGAGTCAGTCAAGCTAGTAGAACTAAAAGCTCTAGGGTTATCACGAGGAGACCTTAAGCTCTTACGAGAGCTAATATAAGATAAAAAGCTTTTCTCTTTAGTTCGTGCCTAGAACTAGCGGGATATGATCTAGACGCGCCTAAGTAGTATCGAAGATCTAATCCTTATAATTTATACTCTATTTAAGGACGTAAAATACCTTAGACTACTATAAAGAGCGATAAGAAAGCTTTTATTATCGGAATTTAAAAGAACGATTCGTAAAGCCTTACGGCGTATATTTACCGGAACTTATTAAGAAGAAGGCGTGTTTAAAGTCTAGACCGGGGAGTAGAAGTTTATTTCTTATACTAGAACTATAGAAGACTAAATATAGTATAGGATCCTATATCTTTAGCTCTACGCTATACGACATTTCGATAGACTAGTAGGAGAATGTCTAAAGAAAGAAGAAAAGTAAGCCCTTCCTATACCTTAAAAGCCTAGTTCGCTACTTTAGTATAGATTCGGGCTTTTAGCGGACGCTCTAGGGTTTGTTACGAAAGAGATCAAGATTTTAAAACAGAAGAATCCGGACGCTAAAGTGGTATATACGGCGTTGTTAGAGGCTCGGGATATTGATTACTTTACTTATAATAAGAGTCTCGTTCTACGATACCTTAGAAGAATAAAACGGATATTTAATACTATAATCGAGAAGCTAGATCTAGGTGGCTAACCTCCTCTCCTAGTTGACGGTCCTAGCGAGGCAGTTTCCTGACGATATAAACGTATTTTCGAAAACGCGTATTCACGTACCCGGAAATATCTGTTCTTACGATCTATTTATAAACCGACTGTTAATAAAGGGGCTAGAATATCTTTATTTTTTATCCGAAGATTAGTCTTCTTTATATTCTTTAAGAGACCTCCTAAGAATTCTCTATTTAAATAGTAAGAAGGAAATCCGCTATTACTAGATTTAGAAGACGCTATATAGGTAGATTATAATTATATAACTACTTCTTCTAATAAGAGTATAAGTTCTTCTCTAATATCTATTACCTCCGAAGATTCCGCGAGTACTTCTACGATATCTAAAGATACTATAAGCGATATATAGACTCTAGTATTATCCGGTATCATATAAACTAACCCGGTAGAAGGACTAAGTCAGCTCGCTTAAGATATAAATCCGCCGGTTTAAGAAAGTCAGATAATAGTTCGACCTTAAGCTCTAAAAAGCTAGATAATAGTAGGTCTTTAGATACTAGAGAATCAAATAATAGTTCGACCTTAGACTCTAGAGAATCAAATAATAGTTCGGCCTTAGACGCTAGAAAATCAGATAATACTTTATTAGACTTCCGAGAGTCAGATAATAATACCGATAGAACCTTCGTCTAGGACAAGAATACGGCTAACACGTAAGGAGGAAGAACCATCTACGGACGTTTCTTTACGCGGGAAAAGGCGTAAATTAAGACAGGATAAAGATATTAACGCTTTAGAGTATATAGTAATAATAATGTTCCTCTCTTTAGAGTTATACTAATAACTAGTAGGATAGCGAGTATATACGAAACTAATATAGTAGTAACGAAGATAGGGTATCCTTCGTACTTCGCTAGCCGGACGGCTAGCTTATCCTAATAAAATTAAACTATATACGTACTAAAGCTAAAGACATAGCTAGGAAATTTGTCGCGGCACGTATAAACTTATTTAATTAAAGTAATAGCGGCCTAACCGTAGGTAATTGTTTTGATACGGTTCTACGCGATCCCGATAGATACGTTTATTTACGATAGCTACCCGAATCGAGGGGATACGAAGTTAAATTATCGGATACTTTCGTTTAGTTCCGAAGCCTTATAAGACAAGTCCGGACAATAGAAGAAATAGATAAAGAGTTATAAATCTAAACCTATCGGTAGGCCTTGTTTTCGAATATATTAAAGATATAGAACTTTTCTAAATCTAAATATCTTTTAAACTTTTAGACGGAATTTCCTACGAGATAAATATATATAGATATAATAGTAGATTCGCGAGTCACTATAACATATAATATAAACGGAAAGATAGAATCTATTATTAGCTCGCGAACTTTATAAAGCCCTAATACTAACTATAATCTTATAGAGACCACGTATAAAGTAAGGGATCTTCTATCTCCGTTAAGTAATCTAGGGAGAGGCTAGAGTAGTTAAGAACCTGCCTATTCTAGCCTTTTATAAATTATTAAAGAAAGTAGTAAGGAAAGGGTATAAAGACATACTTACGTACGATATCGGAAGTAAGCCGAAACTATTCGTTTCTTTAAATAAGGGAGGACCGCTAGGGACAGGCTAGAGCAGGTCAGCCTTCGAAAATATAGAAACTAAAGCTAAAGTAAATTTTTAGAAACACCGGTTAAGATAACCCTATAAATATAAACTAGTTATTATTATCTAAAATTCGATTATATATTAAATATATAGTACTAAAAAACCGTATATTAAAGTTAACAAATACCTCTTAATACTTCTATCGCGTACTCTATTTCGATAATAATCGTATCTCCGTCTATTACCTTTATAGCTTTCCTCCCCCTTACCTTACGATATTACTACTATACGTCTCCGTCTTGTTTACTCTTAAATCTCGGTCTTTTCCGAGTAATTAGCGAGGTAATAGTTTCCGGAGAGGCTACTAGAGACCTTATAGCTGATTCTCTATTCTTAGCTATCGAATATATATTTTCGAGTTCCTAAAACTATTTTTTAGTTACCGCGATTAATACTCCTATATAAGGCCTACCTTTTCCTTCTTAGGCTTAGTAATCCTTTCTAGGACAACTATTACTCGAACTTTAGCGGTAGCTAACGCGTCTTAGTACTCTTAGGTCAATTTTTCCTTCTCCTTCTCGAGATAAGCGATCTTTTTCTCCGCTACCTCTTCGGCGATAGCCAACGCGTCTTAATACTCCTAGATCTACTCTACCTTCTCTTTCTTAAGATTAGCGATCTTTTTCTCTACTATCTCCTTAGTTATAGTCAATACTTCTTAGTACTCCTAGATCAAACCTGCCTTCTCCTCCTTAAGTTTAGTGATATTTTTCTCCGCTGCCTCTTATACTCTAGCCAATACGTCCCGATACTCTCGGATCGAGTCTACCTTCTTCTCTAACGTAATATTCCTTTCCCTTAAACTTATTTGTTTATACGATTACTATTTCTCAAGCTTAGCGATTCTCTTTTTAGCGACTACCGTATAATCCTTAGTCGTACTTAACGCGTCTCGATACTTTAGAATCAAATCTTCCTTCTCCTTTTATAGCTTACTTAGGTTCTACTAGCAAGTATAAAGTTGGCTATAAGCTTCCCCTAGGCGGGTTTAGTAATCTCTCTTTATCTCTCGTATCTTATCGAGCTCTTGTTTAGTACTATTAAGCTTATTATTAGCTTCGGCTAGGGCGGTTTAGTATTCTCTTATTTCCCCCTAATCTACGTTCTGATCTACGTGGCTAAGAGCTGCCTAGAGCTCTCTCTCGTATTCTTAGATAGTCGATTTATAAGACCGGCTAGCCTCCTTAAGCTACTAACTTAAGGAGTAGTAGTTTCGGGTTATATTTTCGAGATCGGTACGGGTCTTCTTATAGTCTATTTCTAGAGCTATATATACTTTAGACCATTTATCTAGCCGTTATTAATAAGCCGTACAAGTACGGGTTAGACTCGTAATAGTGTTGCGATTAGAAGACAGTATCTATAGGGATTCGCTTATTACGGAGTTCGTATAATAGAGGCGTTAGTCGATAGTAAGAGGGTCTTGGTCGGCTAGATAAGGCTATAGCCTAGTACTATTACCAAAACTTGGCTAGTACGGTTCCTTATTAGCCTATAGCTAAGGCCGTGGTTAAAAAGACATTATTCTAGCTGATTTAATAAGAAGTAAAATAAATTTCCCGCGTTAGGTTTTAAGTTTCTAGAGGATAGATATAAGGATAGAAATACGATAGATATAGTACGGGTAAGGTAAGGGTGAAATTATCGATCTAAACTAGCTTGTTATTATTCTAGTCGATATTTAGCTTAGATTAAAGTCTTCTCGGTAAGTAATAATAATCCTTTATATATACGGTAAAGGCGTTAGGGCTAGCTGTTACTAGTTGTCTTAGGGGCTAAATTATTCCTTAAGGGTAAGATACTCGTAATCTAGTTATTTTACGTTTTAAGAAGAGGTTAAGTATAGTAAACTACTAAATAGGGAGCCTTCGAGGTAGCCCTGTTTAGCGTCTAGCTTAAATAGTACTAAGGCCTAATTCTTAAAATAACCTAGGTAGTCCTTAGCGATCTTAAATGATATAGGGACCTATATTTAGCCCCCTAGAAGAGCAAATTCGGGCTCCGTCAAATTTAAACACTAACGCTAGTCATATCCTAGCACTAAAGTAGCTATAGGAGAGTGTTCCGTCTCGTAAGGTATACTAGGCGTATATTTAGATGTCGAACTAGGGTCGAAATTTATATAACCGCGATACCTTACGCCGAGGACGGATCTTTATGTCGTACCTTTTAAATAGCTAAGGCCACTATAAATCTCTATAATATTAGCAGTTAAATCCTTAGAAGAGTTTAGTACGACTAGGTGCTTCTTACGATGATTCGGCTAGTAATAACATTTTATAAGAGGAGAAGTCAACTAGTCTACTTATAAAGGGCTTAGAGAGTATAAATCGGCGGCGCTATTCCTCGGGATATTAAAATTCATATTATATTAAGAGCGAGTATTATATAGTCCGCGGCCTAATATAGAGATATTTTAAAGATAGTTCTTATATTATGATTAATATACCGCTCGAGGAAGTTTATACGAGTCGTAGCCTAGATCTCTAGTGATTAATATGCTCTGCCGAGGCCTAGAACATATATACTTCCCGGAAGACAAGGTAGAAACTAAGCACTAGGGCTCCTTTTAGTAAGATTTTATTATCGTATAATAATTTTCTAGGAGATAGTTAGGCCTAAAGGATTAACTAGTAAATGTTTAGACCTGATCCTAAGCCTAACCGCTAAGGTCATCGGTAGAACACGATGATGCTTCACCCGCACTTGCCGTCAGCTATAGGCTAGTCTAGAGATCGAGACTAACCGAGGATTATAGGGATAGGCATAATAAGGTAACAAGTTCCGAGGACGTAACTTCCCGCTAGGTCACCGGAAAGGGAAGTCCTTCCGATCGTTATACTTAGCCAGTTTAGAGTTACTATTAAATGATCTTACGTTATATTGATTATAGTATCCCCTCCCTAAGATATAGACTAGGCCGCCTTATAAATCGCTATATTAGGGTAGGGGGGGGGGTAGTAACCCGTTATACGATATTTATGTCAGGCGTATTCTGTCTTAGGCATGATTCTCTAATCGTAGACTAGGGCTATATACTAACTGTTCTTAGGGTACCTCCGCTATTATATAAATCTCCGTAGCTACGATACTTTCGAGTTAGTATTAGGCTAGAATAGTAGCGCTAAAGATCAAGAAGCTAGGTTGTCTTTTAAGTTATACTAAGCCGGTTTAAATTAACCTGTTTTTCCGAGATAAGACCAAGTGATTATACTATTTAGAATTCGTTATCGCCTCTAGCTTAGCTTTTACTTCTTCTTAAATATACGCGATCGGTAGTCGACTAGGTAACTTACTTTTTATATTTGTTATTAGTTAAGTTTTCTATTACTTTAAAAAGGCGATAAGTCACGCGAGTATTAGGTAGCTCTACCGGGCCTTACCTTAAACCGGCTAAGTCAGCGTTTGATAATTTCCGACGCGGCCTCTATACCACTTCTCCTCTTATAGGTTTAGTATCTATCTTAATAACTAGTCTAAAGCGTATCTCGTTTCTATCTTTTCTTTAAGATTAGCGATAGTAGACCTTACGACGAAAGTAGAAGCTCTTAAGAGGTAACTCGACACGTTATCGAACGTATTCGACTATATCCGAAAATCTCTTACCACTAAGAACCCTAAGCGGCGCTACTCAGTTCGTACTAAGACCCTAGGCGGACGACTAGAATAGGTAGAGGAAATTGTCCGGTATTTTAATAAAATTTTAGCAGAATTAAAGAGCGTTAAGAAGACGCTCGACATACGGTTATTTACCGATAGTAGTAATCCGCTAAGCGACGTATTAGCGACGAATATTAAAGCTATTCTAGAAGCCGAGTTATAGTATAAAGCTCCTTTATAACGTTAGGGTATAGAATAGATGCCTCTAGTAATTCCTAAAAACAGATATCGAGAATCAGTAGCCGCTAATATACCTGAGCTAGTAAAAAGCCTATCTCTAGCTTTACCTCTAGGCTAGAATATCATAACAAAAGAGCCTCTACTACGGGCCTATTAAGTGCCTATTAGCTACGAGGTCTCGCCTACACTATCGACTTCGACCGAACCTTTTAACCGTACGACTTAACTAAATAACGTATTACTTGATCTATAGTTAGAAGAAGGAAGCGTACTAACATTTTATTATAACTACGACGATATTAGCGGAAACCTAAATAAAGTAAAGCTCGTATAGCTTTTATCTAATCTAAGGGTCAGAAGAAAGGGCTATTTTAAGCTTACGGTCGAAGGCCTATCGCCGTTTAATATAGAAGAGGCCTATTTTAATTAGCTAGGGAAAGGTTATTATACGAACTTCTCTTACTAACCGGATTCTTAAGGATATGTTAAGGTGACTAAAGAACAGAATTAAGAAATTAAATTCCCTAGCTTTCTATTTCCTAAAAGCTAGAGAAAATCCTAGTCGTAACGATCGTTAAAAGAATTTTAGGAGAGCACACTTAAAGACCCTCCGTAAGATATACTTTACGTTATCGGAGATCCTCTATTTCTAGATATAGAGCTTAGCCTAGGAGAAGGTCTAAAACGAATAGATAGTTATAAGAAGCTTCGCGACATTAAGACAAAATACGTCTATCTAGGCTTTAGGGTGTCTTGTTTAATCATATATAGGGAGGACGCCAAGTTTCGCTTAATAAACCTATTACGATCCGGGGAACATAAACTTTAGCTTATTATAGAGCTAGCTTACGAGAAAGAACTAGAACTTTATATACGTTAGGAATTCCCTAAGATAGTAAATTGTTTTTAGGCCGTACGCTATCTAAGTCGTATTATTAGCCCGAGTAAACTAGACGAGTAGAAGATTCCTTACTCTCTTGACTATTATAAGCCCGGAGAGGCTATCGTAATAGAGCTAGGAGCGTTTTATCAGGTTTTAAACATAAGGGCCAACTACGCGATTATAATTAATATTTTATACGCCTCGTCGCTAACCGTTCTTAAGGGCTATAAATTTTGTTAGAAAAGCTACGACCCGTATACGATAATAGCTACCCACTTACGACTTCGTAAGGAGGGGGGTCTACTAGCCGAGGTTTAAGCAAACAAAAGGGCGCGTCTGTTATAAGATAAAGTCACGGCCGTACTACCGAATATTATCCCGTCGAAAAGGAAGGCAATTTCGGCCGAGCCTTAGTCGAGGACGCCACTAGTCACGCCTTATATAGGCAATCTCTTAGAGGCCGTTTATAGGAAAGAGGCTTTTTATTACTTATACTCTCTAATCTATAGCTAGAGAGATCGATCTAAACTATTATTCGAGATCGATAAGAGTAGACCTCTCGTAATATAGCTTATAAACGTTATTAGTATCTTAGGAGAAAGGTCTCTACTTACGGATTTCCTAAACCGTCTTACGAGGGTTAAGCTAGTAGAAATTATAGACGACGGAAAGGCGGGCCGGTTAAATATAGATCCGAGCGCTATTATTAACCTTATACGTGACCTTAAGTAGAAGGACACCTAAAAAAACCGCGAGAAATTACGTAACTACCTTAAAGACGGCCGAAAATAGATAAGGATATATAATAAGTTCGAAGGCCTGTTATATCTTATCCCTCCGAACTAGGAAGACAAAGAAAACCCTCGGAGGGTATCCGGCCGTATATATTAAGAACTGTCTAACGACGACATCTAGTAGTTTTATTCTCTACTAGATTCTAATTAGCTTATAGAGCCTATATATCGGGTAGGAAATACCTTCTAGGCGTCGCTCTAGGATAATACGATAGTTCCTAAGTTCGTATAGAAGGGCGAGGATCTTAAAGAAGTCGCTCGATTGCCTTTAAACAAACTAGTTCCGCTTATAAAAAAGTTTTAAGTTATAGATACGAACGAGTGTTATTTCGAGAAACATGACTAGCCTAAACCGGATTGTTAGCCGTAGGACTAGCCGTAGTACCCGACCTAGGTTCCTCTATCCGACAAACTCTATAACCTATACGATCTATACGAGATTAATAATCTATATAATTATATCACGACATATATATCTCCTATTATACCTAAAATCACGAACGAAGGAAAGAAGGGGCAAGGGGTTCGTGCGATTAGTACGATATATCGAAAAGGTCAAATCCTAGGGGAATTTCTAGGAGAACTAGTTCCTTTAGATACTTTTTATAATAGTTAGCCTATAGAGTTTATAAGACCTGATCTCGGCGATAAGCCTATCGCTTAAATCTATCCGAGAGAAATAGGAAACTAGGTAAGGAAGGTTAACTACTCGTATACGCCTTCTACGAAGTTCCGTAAAATAAAGATATCTTACTAGTAGAGGTAAATAATTATCGTAATTAAGGATATATCGTATAACGGAGAAATAACCGCTTCGTATAGGCGGAATTTCTTACGGGGATAAGGGAAAGAATGTTTTTACGATGTCTATAGTTAGCGTTTAAGGTCGAGAGTATACGGGCCACGGTGATAAAGTTTACTATCGTAGCCCGTATACGGTTAACTAGTAGAGTAATCAATTAAACCCTAAATATACTCTGACCGTCCGAAGCCACTATATCTACTCTTATAAGTTCTATAGCTCTCTATTATTATTCGGGGCTTTTAGATATTAAGAGATGTTCTCTTCTTTAGTATAACCGCCTCTATAGACCTGACCCTTATCTTACTATACGGGAGCTAGATTTTTCTTTCCTCTATTACTCCTTTTAGTATACTCTATCTTAATATAGAAGGACATTGCCTTGACTATCTCCCTCTATTGTTATCTGTCTATTTAAAGAGAGTAATACGACTTATTAACATCTAGGTCCTCGAAAAAGAGATCAATAGTAACGGCTATATTCCGTAAATCTTAATTATAATTAGAACACCGGCGATAGGATAAAGGGGATAGTAGACATAGCATTAAAGATCCCGGGTCAGTCCGACCTTAGGAAGAGGCTAGCGTATATACTCTTCGAGGATAAGAGGGAATAGCTTTAGTATTTTTAATTTAAGGAATTCAAAATTTAGAAAGAAAAGATAAGAAAGATAGATATGAATTCTATAACAGTCATATAGTATTAGTTATATCTCCTCCTAACCTAAGATTTACGATTTTAGGCTAGCTCTATCGGTTAAAAGTAGAGTAGCTACGGGCTAAAGAGCCAACTACTAAGATAAAGATTATACCCTATAAACTAACCAAACAGGTCTAACACTATACCCCTTCGAAGAACAACAAACTAATTATTTAGGTTTTATCTAGTCTCGAAAAAATCTAGTATAAAAAGACATTTAGTCGATATGTCGAGGCTTAAAACGATTATCTATAGAACTAAAGCCCTTCTATAGTAACAGCTCCCGGGGCTAATGTTTTACGATTCTCTTTCGAAAAGCTTCGAGTAAGGACGACTAGTAATAAGAGCCAGGAGCGCCGTCTATCTAAAGCTTATACTCTATAGTTAGATCGAAAACTAATAATTCCTTCTCTACTCGAATACCTCTAAGGTAGATACGGAGACTATTAAGATTTAGTAGCTTAGAAAGTAGCTTTATATCACGTTCTCCTATATTACTATAGATATCCGTACCTACGACGATCGACTAGATCATTTGGGACTGCTTTCCTATAGCTACGAAGAATAGCTCAAGGCCGTACTCGAGATCCGGGAAAATAAAAGTGTTAAGAGCGAAATTAACATAACGACAGGATAATAAGAGAGGCTAGTAATAGCGGGTTAGTGTTAGACTTAAACAAGTATATCGAGGGAGGAGTTTATTTCGAGATTCTCGACAAACGTAAAATACGATAGGAAAGGTATAGTTAAAGCGATACTAGAACTCTTAAAGGCGAACTCTATCCTAGGCAATTATAATAGTTTAAGGCTAGAGGGTATACCGCTAGATTTCTAGACGGATTTTAATTAGGAGTTTATTAAACTTTAAGAACTTATTAAACTCTAGGGATGATTTAGGCGTCTTAGTAGAGTAAGGGTTAGGAGGAGGGCCTGATTCTAGTTAGCCAAGCTCGTATAAAGTATAAATTATAACGCACTTTAGCTTTTATAACCTAGACCTCTAAGGCACGAGTCGAGTTAAAGAATTAGATAGAGGTCGCTATCAACCTAGACCTTATCCTCGACATTATCCCCTCGTCTATAGATAGACGAATCAATTGGCTTACTTAGCTCGGCGGCTACTTCGGGGTAGGGAGGGCTAGGAGCCTCTAACTCGCCACGCTTTATGATCGCCGACTTGTCTATATATTATTAGGGTTTTCTAAACAAGGATAGGCATATATTAGGTGCCTTAGAGATCGCTTATACTATTATCATATCTTATCTATATTAGAATAGACGGCTTCGATTTATTTCGAGAATATATTCGAGATAATAAATAATAGTACTATAATCCTTTAGGATAGCCAAAATATACTTATAGTATAATAGAGATACTATTTTAGTGCTTAGACTTAAGGTATCCTAGGTTCTAAGGAGGCTAGTATAGATATTAAGGATAATATCGTAGTATGATATCGTATGACGTAGGGAGGGCCTTTACGTACTTACGATAAAGGTAAGCAGGAAGAGAAGGGCGAGGAGAGAAGATAGGAGGAGGGACAGGTAGTGCCTTTATATACTTGATTTCCTCTACCGAAGTAGGGTTTAGCGGCCTCTAACAAATATATATACCGGCTTAGTAGCTCTAGTCTTCGTAGCTAAAAATCATCTAGGCTATAGTGACTAGATACTTTAAGGATCTCGATAGATCTCTAAACAAGGGTATATAGACTCTAGACCTTGTTTTATTATAATAACATTAACCCTAGAGTATAACGGTTAAGCAAGCCATATAAACTTTCTATTTACGAGTATAGGCTCTAGCTAAGGCACTACCTACTCTTTAGGTATCCCGTTTGCCTCTATAAGTGCTTATATCCCCGATCCCGGGGTAGTATCGGTTATACCTACTCTACCTCTAAACGTAGCGAAAAGCGTAGACTACTTAACATATAGGAATCGGTAAGAGACAGATCCGATTTAAGCTCTATAGCTAGACGTACTTACTCTATATCCCTCCGAAACGATATCACTACTAGCGGTTAGAAAACTCGGGTATAATGCCTTCGTTTATATATTAAGAGCTAATTATATCTTTGTCTTACCCGTGACGGGTCCTTTGATCCTAGGAAACAGAGCGGCATAAAGGCATCGGAGTATAAACAGGAACGCTTAGGAAGCACTTGCCCTAAAATTATATAAAAGCCGCCTTCCTTCCGTCAGTTAGCGCCGCTAAGGGTCGCTTAAGGTATATCAGGGGCAAGGTAATATAAGCCACCAAGCGCTACTTAAACTATATAGTAGGTCTTTATATAAGGGTACTATTTAATCACTAACTAGGACGTCGATCGTTATAGTTCCTATTCCGTTCTTAAGAATCGCGGTTCTAGGTTAGTGACGCTAGCTAGTTTTAGAACTGTCGAGCTATCGTTATATAGGCTCTTTATTAGGAAAATTAGACTACCCTAAATATTAATCGCCTTTACCTAAATCTCTAAACCTATTTAATTATTAATCTATCGAATATAAATTCAAGTTAAGCGCGAGTTTAAACAGGTATATTGATCACGGCTTATATAGTAAACATGGCTAACCGGATCATATTATAGACTAGCACTATTTATTCTAGTTAAGAGATAGGCCTTAGAGAAATAGATAATTCCTAAAGCCTTAACTTCCTAGATTCTAGAGAGTTATTAGGACCTTGGCCTATTATAGACGAGGACTCCGTCATATTATATATAGACAATCCTATATTGACTATAACGCTATCCTTTAGGTCAGAGTTCTATAACTAAGGTATAATTATCGACTACCCGTTATTAGGTACTAATACCTTGACTTCCCTAAGATCTTAAGTACCACCTCTAGTACTATTTAGGGAAACGGCATATCTACCTATAATAAGTACTATAATCAATAATACTTTAGACTTCTCGCCGAATATTCTATCTTCTAGGTATGTTTAAGATCATTTATTTAGTAGATATGTCCCTTATATAACATAATAGGGTTATAAGAGAACTAAAGCCGAGACAATCTAAAGTTATTAGCGACGTAGTAGCCACCTCTAGACATTATCGCTTAGTAGGGGTTTTTAAAACACCTAGTAAACCTCTAAGTCTTAATATTAATAATAATAGTCGAGACTATTTATTATATCAAAATATAGCCCGTTATGACGATAGACTTTATCACTGCCTATAAGAGGGCCAGGAAGAGTATAAGCACTAGCTAGTAAAGCTTAAGTACGAATATAAGTAAGAATCTGTTTAAGTCTATTTTATCTATTTCTAATACTAACTATAATATTTTAAATAGTAAACTAGTAGACTCCTACTTAAAACCTTACCGGTATAAGGTCGCTGTCTATAGGAATCCCCGTTTCTCTTCGTTTCCTATCCTTCTTCGCTATAAGCGTAAAGCTTATAGTATATATAGACATAAGGACAAACCATACCTTTATACCTACGAAGGCTACGAGCGTAGTGTTCTAGGAAACGGTTTCCCCCGCTATTAGAATCTCCGAGATCATATAAAGCGTGTTTATAATAACCCTATACCAACTAAAAGTAAGGCTATTAGATATACTTCCGTACCTGATAAGCCTATAAAGGGTATAAAGCGGAAGGCCGACTCGACGGACTTAGACAAGGCTTCGAAGAGCAGTGCTACTCCGCTAGCGGAGATCGGCTAGCTTTACGAATCAAGGTTACTTAAATACTACTATTAGTACGAGCGGAGACTCCTAGAAATTGTCAAGTAGCTCTATAACCTAAGGAACGTAAACAATATACTCCTTTAGGGTATAACCAACTATATTATAGTAATAGCTTAAACGATCGAACGAATTAAGGCGGCGTTAATATCAGTAAATTATAAGCAAACAAACACGAATAAGCAATCACGTTATTCGATAGACTAATAACGTAGGTCTTCGATTACGGTTCCCTCTTTTCTGTCTATACTAAACCTTCTAGGTGCTTGATATGTTTATAGCAGCTTCGATCTCGGATATATATATAATAGTATTAGCTCCCTATATAAGTAAACGTTAGATTTTACGTTATATTTAGTGTAATTAGTAACGTATATTCCTACTTCTATATTATTTACTCTCTGACTTAAGCTAGCCGAGTCTACGCCTTAAAGTAAGCTAGATTTCTATGCTTATATTGTCTATAAGTTACTCTAACAGCTAAATAATCAGTTCTCGGAAAATAAATTTAAGTAATATATTATTTATAGCCAAACTGTTAAAGACCTCCTCGAACCGGTGTCTTAAAGCGAGTGTTTTAAGGCCGAAGAGAGTCAATATAGCCAAAACAATATCCTTCTATTTCTATTCTAAACATATATAAAGCCTAACGAAAGTCATTATTCTAGGAAGTCTCGTAGAAAGCTCTTATTAAATACGCTCTTTATTATCCGAAAATTCCTTCTTAGCTATCACTAGAAAGGTATATTCTTTAGCTAGCCGCTAAGACCGTTATGTCTAAATCTATTAGTGTCTTCGCTTGACTATACGAGTAAGAAGGCTACTTACACTCCTAAGTAATAAATATCATTTTCACTACTTATAAGTTTATCTTTTATCTCCTAGCCGAACTATTATATTTATCGGTACTATATAAATCAAACCTAGAACTCTTTCGTAAAGGCTTCTTAAATCTACCCCTTTCTAATATACTCTATAGGGTACGACGTAATAGCTCTAAGATTATCTTAAGGGGTAAAGAACGGTAGACCTCCGTACTGATCTACGCTAGCGCGATAGGCTTCTTAAACCTTAGTAATCTTATACGCTCTTCGTTATATTTTATACGGCCCTAGAAACGCGGCACCGATACTAAGCAGATACGGAGGCTTCTAAGGTCTTAACACCTTTTAATAGCTCGAAGAACCTTAGTAATTAAAATATTACTATCTAGATATAAGGATAGGTGCCGTATATAGTTGACTCTCTCTAGAAATAGGAAGCGCTCTAGGTTCGTCCTGTCTATCGCAAACTTGTTTTAACGGTAGAACATAGCGACAGCCTCTACGTATATCTGCTTAGAAGTCTAGAAGATAGCTAATTTTCGGAGTCGATAGCTTATTAGAGAATATAGTCCGAAATCGATTAAGAAATCCTAGACGAGCGTCTACTCTAAAATCACCCTTCGAATCTCTTCTAAGAACTTACTAAAGTCTAACGGCCCTTTTAGGATTTCGAGCTCGCTAAGACTATAAATAGTGAGTTTAGCCCCTTAAGTAATTATATTAGAATATTTACTAGGAGATCTTATACTTAGTTCTCGAGAGCTCTTTATCTTGTTTACGCCTCTATAGTCTATAATAGTAAATCTTTTCCTCGAATTTGTTTCGTCTTTACGAAAATAGATTAATTATATAAATAAGCTCTCTTTTATTAGAATCGATCTCGTCTATAAGAGTGTCTACCTACGAAGAGAGCGACTATATTAAATACTAAAGGTGCCTTTTTTCCGCCTCTACTAGGATAAGGTTATAGCGGACTTTATCTAAAAAGTCTATTATATTATAAATTCTCGCTTTTCGTTTTATTAAGTCTATAAGAAAACAAATAAACTAGGTAAAGAGGTTGTTAGTTTAGATAGGCCTCGGAGGAATAAATATATCGGTTCGTAGCGCCCTTTATCTATAGCAAACTTAGTCACGGTGCCTTCTTTTATATATAAGTAATCTACTACGCTAGCGCCTAAGTAAATACCCTTTCCTGATACCTATAGCAGGTCCTTTATTCTCCTAGGGATTATCAAGGTGATTTTCGCGCGTCGGAGTACCCTAGAAACACTTTCCTAAAATTCCTTTAACACCGCCCGAGACCGCGCTATCGAGTACTAGTCAAGGTAGAAGTTAGGGCGCGGCTACGATACTATATTTGCCTACGATATAGATACTTATACGTCGGCGCGTATCCCTTACCCTACTCCGTAATAGTATTACCGCTCTATAAATCTTTATCCCTCTTTAGCCTCTATACTAAGTAAGTCTCTATTCTCTTTCTAATATAATTCTACGGAAACTCTAATATAATCCGTCTTTATTAAGATATATATAAATCCCTTATTACTATATATTACGGCTCTTTCTATAACATAGTATCACCGATATAAGAATCTTAACTTCTATTTAACCTCTACCTAGCTGATTATATACCCCTTTCGTTAATACGTTTCTAGTATTAAGCCCTACGTGATTTTAGCTTATATAAATGATCTAAGTAACTATACTTGGTATAGCTCCTTTTTAGACGCGGTATCGCCGTAGTATAAATGTCACTACTAACGGACTTTACTACTAGCGAACTCCCCTTTGTCCGTCAGACTAACCTACTTTGTCCCCTCTCGCGATAACTTTTCGTATATAGTATCGTAGCTTATCCTTACCCCCTTCGTAGGGGCAGTTGCCACTCAGATAGTTTCTTTCCCGAACTAGTTGACCCCTTCCGTAGTATAATCTCTATATAAATCGCGATAATTAGGGATTATCCTAAACATCTA
Source organism: Cudoniella acicularis (assembly GCA_013054445.1). Classification (NCBI taxonomy): domain Eukaryota; kingdom Fungi; phylum Ascomycota; class Leotiomycetes; order Helotiales; family Helotiaceae; genus Cudoniella; species Cudoniella acicularis. The sequence goes on along the minus strand of JAAMPI010000014.1, from coordinate 8,358 downwards.
GAACTAGCCAATTAGTTATTAAGGTAGAGCTTTAGATCAGGGCTATCGTCATTTTAGCTTGTTATTATATACTCTTAAAGAATTTTAATAGCTATTTAAAGAGTCTAAACGTCTATGACTATATTAGATTCGTAACCCCCTAATCGAGATACTAAATAAGTAGCTAAAGGTTTATTTATATTTGAATTTCAAATTCTTAACCCGTAGTTCGCGAGGTCGTAGTATTAAGATTTCACGTGCTATAAAGCGGGGTCGTATTATATCTAGGGGCTTCTCGGTTAGGCCAAGTATCGATAGGCTATAAAATGTCTATATTATTTTATATATTATCACTTCCTCGATTAGTAATACTTTAATTTCTACTAAATTTATCTTAGTTAGCTATCCGTATACTCTTAAAACTCCTCCGTAATTTCTATACGTATACGCTTCTTTAATCCTATCTTAGAATTCTCCTCGCCGCCCGTAGGTTCTTCTATCTTTCTTATAAGAGCTCTTATCCTTAAGTTGATTAACTATCTCTAACGTGCTCTTTGTTTTCTTCTTATCCTCCTTCCTTACTGTCCCCTTTATCTACGTCGAAGCGGATTATAACGTCCCTTTTATATATCGGAACATAAACAGGCCGCTCTATTAGCGCTGCCTATATTATAAGTACCGCCTTTCCTACGGCCTAATATATAACAGCGGAGCCATGATAATGATTAAGCGGAAATAGATCAGCTATAATAACGGATCTATACTATAAAGTTACTAGAACGTACCTTAAGGTAAAGCTATAGTAGCGAGATTTATAGACCTATATAAATGACTTAACTCGTACCGTAGAGAGATAGAATTGCCTAGAAAGCGTCTGCTTGGCTAGATTTACGGTTTAAAAAGTAGATAACTTAATTTATACGGTTTAGGAATCATATAGGGTACCGCCGATAGTGATGCTCGACGTCATAGTCCTAGAAAAAGGAAGGTCACTTAAGGGTCGGCATAATACTTAACTCGTCCGGTAAAGCCAGCCCCTTGTTTGAACCGTATGACCGTCATCTTCCTGTCGCCTAATACGAGGTGGCGGGGAGCTGATTTTTAACGTTAAGGCTCTTAATAGGAAGAGGGTTAATCAAAGGCCGGTATAAATACTCAACTATATAAGTAAAGCTAGCTCCGATTTAAACCCTATAACTATCATCCTTCTTACCGCTAATACGAAGAATAGGAAATAATACTCCTATCTTAGGCTTAGCGGCAATAGTATAATATAAGGGTTTCTATAGATCGCCTTTCGTAGCCGGCTTTATCCTTCGTAATAGTGACTATAACTACCTCTACCACCCTATCTCCTCCGTATCTCTATAGTCATCTTATACTATCTCTTCTTTTATCGTATTATAATATCCGTATAACCTAGTTATTAGAATTTTATAAGTAGCTATAGGCTTCCGGGCTCTTTCTCTAAGCAAAGTTACGGTTTAGACAGACACTATAGGCTACCAGGATCATTTTCTAAGCAAATTAGTGATACTAATAACGGCGACTTCCTACTTGCTAACGAGATAGTCGACGAGAGTCGTAAGAACGTCTTAAAACTCGTAAACTAGAGCCGGAAGCGCAAGTCTACCGGGCAGGTCTTATCTTTAGTTAATATTAACGGGGATTCGGGGCTATCTTAAAAACGCTATTATAACTAATTCCTAAATTCCTCTAAAGCAATTATAGGACTAGATCCCGCCGTAGAAGTTATCGACCTTACTATCGAAGTTATCGACCTTACTATCGATATCGAGTATTACGCTATTTGTTTAAATGTCCTTAGGCAGGGCTAAGGCTATGTCTCGCGCATGTTTGTTTTTACGACATATAGCTATATATAGTATTCTACCCGATAGTCTAGTAAATAAGCTAACACTTTTATTATAGGTCTTATACGGCGAATGTCTTCTTAATAGTATCCGGGAGTAGGAACGCGAGTCTAGTTCCGTAGTCTAAGGCGTCTGCTACCCTAAGAGTGACTATTTTGATAAAGGGAAACAAGAGGCACGTTAAATCTTTAGACTTAAATACGCGATTTACTATACGACGTTAGACGATAAAATAGATTAAGGAGCACCGTACGGGAGTGATTTGTTTCGGACATTATATAGTAAGTCTTGTTTACGTCTTAGATATAAATAGCGATCTGACTATAATAGGTTATATATTCTACCGTAGGTATATTCGACGGTAGGCTAGACAGTAAAAGGCAAACAATTGCCTATCTTATAGATATAACTAGAATAGCAAGTAGTATTACCGCTTTAAAACTATTTAGCGTGGCTTATGTCGATAAATTCTAGATAAGAATATTACGTATAGATTTTTAGTGCCTTAATATATATAAGTAGATATATCGTATAGGCTTATATTTTATTTTATATTTTATACTTTTCTCTAATTTCGAAAAATAGAGGGGCCGGATGTCCCTCGTCTTATATAGTATTCTAGAAGCTAAGTCGCCTAGAACGAGAAAATACTATTTAAGTATCTGACCTCTCGTAAACGTTTGTCCCTTTAACCGGAAGTGTTATCGAAATATAGAAGCCAACTAAACCGTAGATACCTACTAACTATTCCTTTCGTAAGCATATCCCTTAAAGGCTAAGGGTGTTAGGTCTACGTGCCGCTATTTTATAAGAGGCCTTCTAGACGACCGCTCGATCTGCTTAACTAGATCCGATCTAAAAGGCTAGAATATCGCCTACGGTGACAAGTACTATATAAATATCAGGGATCCGGGAATAAATCGCTACCGTAGTATTGCCTAAAAGCTAGTACTCTATAAGGAAATTCCGGATTAATAGCTTTCTAGACATAACGTTCTTAATCGAGCGTATCTACTACGCGCTAGCCTAGATTTACTCGCTAGGAGTGATATTGATATCAACTCGAAGAGTGAATTTAATGATCCATCACCGCTCTTAATTGCAGCTAAGAAAGGGCATGAGGGTATCGTTAAGCTACTACTCGCCACGAGTGATATTGATATCAACTTGAAGGATTACTATAATCGTTCACCACTCTCACAGGCAGCTGAGAACGGGCACGAGGGGGTTATCAAGCTGCTACTGGCAACCGGTAAGGTCGACACCAGTGAAGCACGACTCTATGCCTCTCCTACGCCTATCCCTACCTCTGAAGAGGCATAGAAAGAAGCACTAGAGGAGGGCAAGAAATCAGAGTTATCTGGTTGATTTTCGAGAGGATCTCCGTGGTATTCTCAAGGTACTACAGTAGCCAACTCCGGAAACCCCAAGCAATGCAACGCTCCACCATAAAAGACCCCATGAATGCAGAAAGTGGATTTAGAAAACGCTACGACCTAGTCACTCTCACTCGCCGTGTCTCGAAAATACTTCCGCCTCTTCTCCACCCTCTCATCTCCATGTTTCATCAACATATCCTGGAATCGCGAGCTCGCCTCACGCGCATTCAAAGCCTTGTCATCCGATGCCGTCCACACCCCATCGATATCTTCCGGTATAGTCCCATCTTTCATCAGGCTTTCGATGATTGAGCCAACGAGATCCACCTCCATCGTTGTCGCTTCGAGCGCCTTTACGACGATTTCCTGCGGGTACCCAAGCACCATCAGTAATCGATACATTCCTGGATTGCGTCTTTCAGTTGAGTCTTCTCCCTCGTGGACTGCGTGGAGAAGGAGTCATGTGGTTCATGATTATCATTGGCCTGCGTAGTAGGTTGTTCGTTGCCGTTGCGGCGTGTGAGAGCTTTGGGGTCTGGTGAGGAAGATAGATCAATGGGGTCACTCTTATTGTGGCCATTCTGAGAAAGCCCAAATTGGAAGTCTTGGGTTTCGGGTTCCCACCGAGGATGCCTGGGCAGGCCTGGCGAGGCAGAGAAATCTGATTGCCGTACTGGCGCCGAGTATAACGTATTAGCTTTGCGAGAGGATTTCCCGCCAGAAAAGGGGGCTGTAGTGCCGTTGAGGACATCTGAAGGAGTTGAAGGGATCTCAAGCTCCCTACCCTTTCCTTTGTCGATTTTCTGTCTTTTGTTTCGCGTTGAACCGCTGTTCGTGACATCAGGCCCAAAACTGCGCTTGCTAGAAGAAGCAGAAAAAGGCTGTGGGGGTGAGGATAGCGGATGATTTAAATCATCGTCAATATCGTCCTCTTCTTCATCCACCATTGTCTCATTGCCGTTTTGCGTCTCCCGAGCCGCTGTCTGCAGTAATTGCGCTTCAAGCAATGCATTCTCCTGAGAATCTGTCAAGCCTGCATAATTGTTGATGTATTCGTCCCTCGAGGTTTCAAAGTCTGCCAATATCTCACCGTAACAAATCTTCAAGTCGTTTGCAGCAGTAGAGTGTTGATAGTCGTTGAAATTCAGTTCCCTGGCGACTTTCGGCCACAACTTACGACCATTGACTTGGTCGAACCCGCCAAACTGACTTGATCTCACTACCTGCCATAACCTGAAAAGTGGAATTCGACGACCGCAAATTTCCGGATTAAATTCAACCTCCAGGCTCAATTCCTGAGCCATGTCAGTCAAATCTTCTCGGAATTGTTCTTCGTCAACCATCGTAGCATCTTCAACCTTATTGTCGGCATTCTGTGAACTCAATGCTTTTCCGGATGAATCTTGCGAGTCCTTGACTTCTAGGACTTTCTTTAGGACTTGGTTTGAAGGACCAGCTTGAGCAGGTGGCTCGGAGGCTGGAATGGCTGCCGGCGGGGCTATTGCTGCCTCCTTGACACCAGGACCCATTGGCTGCCTCATAGGCAAAATCTCCTTTTTGAAGAAGTTGTACCATTCTTGAGCTGAATGAGTTGGGAACTACGGTTTTTTTTGTCAGTACCCCATGCGATCATAAACTAGTCTAGATACTCACCTCAAGAGCCCAATGTAACCAAGCATCAATGATTTTATCCTCGCTCACATTTATTATGTCATCGTAATTGTCTAGGAGCAGCTGGACCTCCTCTTCTGAAAATGAATTGTCCTGAGTGGATGAAGGTCCGTCTCTTGTTGGCTTGAACGAAGCTGCTTTTTGACTCGCTTTTTTCTGTGGGGATACTTTAGCTGCTTTTGATCTTTCTGGGAGGCGAGAAGATGATGTGGGTGCGAGTACTCGTGGAGCAGGTTTTCGCGTTATAGTTTTAGGTGGTGATTCGGGAGGGGGGAGGTGGAGGGGCTTCGTCTTCTTCGTCCTCTTCATCATCGTCGTCGTCGTCGTCGTCGTCGTCGCCAGGAAGCCGAGGCCGTGGTTGCCTTGACACATACTTAATCCATCGATCCCGCCATGACTGCAGCGTATGCCGAGGGTGCTTTGAACCGGTGTTAGCTAATAAAATATTAACTCACAACTTCGCAATTACCTTGGCTGCCAACTGCTTGTATAACTCGTTTCCTCTTATCGCAACGCCTTTACGCTCAGCCCTCGCTACCCACTCTGTAAGGATGCGATCGTCTTCAGCCGTAAAAGGCGTTTTCCCACGCTTCACTGGCTGTCCTGAGCCAGCTTCTCGAACGGTTCCTACTGGAGGCCCGGCAAGATGATCCTCGACATTTTCTAGCCTCCCATTTCTCACGGATCTATCGATGTATGTCCATGACACCGAACCCGATGGGGCGTCCTGCCTAACATGATCTGCTATTATTATATCTGCATTCTTCTCGATCTTTGTGATTTCGCCGCCATTCGCCTGGGAGCTATCAGCTTGTGTTCAAAACCAGCTAAAAAAAACTCCCTACCTCGATTCTCTCTAACCAAGTGTTTCGCTGAGGAACTCGCTGCAGAAGGAAGAACGTTTGCCCCTCGAAGAGGTCCCCCCCTCCGCCGACACCTTCGTAAACAACTCGTGCCATTGGTGGCGGGGTTCGGTGTCGTCGCAAGTTTTGCGGTCCAGCGGATCAGCAGAGAGGTAGAAGATAGCTTTGGAAGGTAACTACTTCTTGCGCGACATAGGAAACGTCCAGCGCGACGTGAAAAGACGCATGGCGGTTGAAATATGGAGTACTTTGAAGTTGTTTGATCCACGCGTCGGTATTTCTTTCTATCGCGCCTTCACATGACCTTCGGGTCAACATCGGCAAAAGATAATCTGGACAACATGCGCATTGAAGATCTTCCTATCCCACATGCAATTCTCAGCCGACCACTCCCATGATATGACGATTTAAGTGCCTCTTCCTATTTAGGATGCCCCTCACTTTGCTTTTATCAACCCTAGACCAAGCGGCGGCAACATGGGGGTTATCCGGCGGATTGCCATTGTGGTTCTGCTCATCTCTTTTTTCACATTCGTAGCCTTCTTTGGGAGGTTGCCTGTATTACGGTAATGATTCAATTCAAACCTTGACAATCTCAAATACTAACACTCAAAAGGAACACACCTATCGGTGGATTGCATCGAGTTATAGTAAGTTGATTTATTTTCCTTCAACCATTCGCAAAACACGAGAAAATGAAGATCTCCTTTAAATGCGCCATAAAATTTCTTTTTGAATATATTCTGCGTTTTTAAGGAAATTTCTGCTCTAAAAGATCACTAACGTGCTGACAATGAGAAACTCAGTGGATACATATACCAAATGGCTTCAGAAATGTTGACCGGAGATTAACGAATGGGCGATTCAGTGCCTCGATGTCGAGGCTTGCACATACCTTATGGAATGATAAACATCCAGTTATTATGGTAGGTGGTTCATCTTTTGCACTGTGTCTTTATCCACGTCATTTGTCTCCCCGCCATCTTTGACGCTAAACACTTCTCTTGGTATTGGGAACGCCAGTAAAAGAATTTGGAAACATGCTTGCCTAGCTCTCTTATCGGACCTCTTTCAAAGAATTTTCGTTCTTTTATTACGAAAAAAAGATGTATCTCACTCCCAGTGAGTTCATAGGACGTTCTTCTTTATTCTTCTTCGTTTCCACTCGAACCCTCTTTCCAAACAATACAAATCTAACTCGTCATAGATATTTTTCATTTTGCTTCTTGGAATTGCGGAAATCCTTATTGTACCTCCCGCATGGCCTCTTCTCAACGACTCCCGAAAAGTTACTTCTGTAATTCTAATGCTCCTTCCATATATATTCCTTTATGCTTCAGCAAATAGCGACCCAGGCTACATCACACCAGAAAATCATCCTCATCAAATGACGCTCTATCCCTATGATTTCACAATCTTTCATCCTGGCCAGGAATGCCGAACCTGCCATATTCTCAAGCCAGCACGCTCAAAGCACTGCAGCATCTGCAAACGCTGTATCTCTAAACTCGATCACCATTGCATCTTCATCAATAATTGTGTCGGGTACGGAAATCAGCACTACTTCCTCCTCTTGCTTTTCTTTACCGCCACCTTAATTACGTACGCGACCTACATTGGATTTTCGATCCTTTCAAACGAGATCTTCAAACATCTCCCTAACTGGACCTGGAGAGGGAAAGGCTACGTCTGGTCCCAATATTTCAACATATGGGCCTGGGCTCTTCAAGAATACACTCGCATTGGAGGTGTGACCCTGCTTTGCCTCCTCACTGCTCCATTAGTCTGGGGCCTTCTAGGTTACCACTTCTACCTGATCTGGGCAGGCACCACAACAAATGAATCAATGAAATGGTCCGACTGGGCTATCGAAATGGCCGACGGTTATGCTTTCAAACGCGCCATTCCTAGCAATCGTCAAAAAGACACAACAATCGAGCCAGCATGGACGCGCTGGCCAGTGGAAAGCGAACAGGTGGTCGTTCGCACCGAAGATGGATTGCCGCCTATAAGAGAGGGTGTCGTTGGGGTAGGAGAGTGGGAGCGGGTATGGAAGCTTAGGGATGTGGAAAATTTATATGATTTGGGATTTTGGGATAATTTGAAGGATGTCTTTTGGCCGCGGTATGGAGTTTGGCATAAGAAGGAGAGGAAGGCGGAAGATGCAAGGAATAATGGGAGGTCGAACGCGGATAGCAGTGCGACCTCATCTCTGAGGAGGAAGTAGAACTTGTAAGATTACGTTTTTTTTGGATTTCACGGCACGGGATCGGAGCAGGAGGTTTAGCTAGAGAGATTATCAACACGGCACAACGGAACATGCGATAATCTAATGAGTAGGTTTACCCAACTCTTTGGCTTTGGAAATAGGTCTGAACTGTGTATTGGTTTCGCATGAAGGTCTATTTTTCGCTACTGACTAACTTTCTCAGCCCAAGCGCTGGGTATATCTTCACATCATCAAATACGCAATTTTGCACTCTGAATCGGTCAAACAATTGACTCCGCCAGTTTGGTATACACACACATAATCTAATTCCACTAATCTTAGCCCCAACCCCCTCCCCCTTCTACCCCTCGCTATCTCCACCA